>JBBMJZ010413112.1:6622924-6633678 GCA_037833815.1 Zingiber zerumbet
GAGGGGAGTAGGTGAGGACACGTTCCCCAGAAGAGGGAACAGTAGGCGTCGGTTCGACCTAGGGTTTTCGGTCGAAAATCTGAAGTCAGAACCGGACAGTCCGAAGAATGTCAAAGTATTTCAATTATCATATTTATCATGTGCTAACATTGTCTTGCAGGGTATGTTGATATTTTGGGACTAACATGTCTTGCAGGTACAAAAGGAACAAGCTAAGCCTCGGATGAACAGTGTCTGAGGCGCCTCCATGGAGCTTGGAGGCGCCTCGGGTGCAAAACAGAAGTTGGCTGCGAAGAAGTGCTGAAGGCACCTCGGATGGAGCTAGATGCGCCTTGGACCAGAGCTTGGAGGTGCCTTGGATTGGCTTGGAGGCGCCTTTAAGAGGATGAGTTGCGACCAGTTCCATTCTGATCCACACGGCTGACTCAACATGTTGGAGGCGCCTTGGATGATGTTTGAGGCACCTCAAGTAGTGTATAAAAGGAGGCTTCGAGCATCATTGCTTTTCATCAATTCACAAGTGTCCTTTCTCCTGTGTGCTGCTAACAAGATGACCCAAAAGTGCTACGACAAGCCACCGATGACCCGAAGCTGCGATTCTTCAATCTTTTGTTGTCGGTATTAGTTTTCAGTTTATTTAATTGTAATCCTTATTGTACCTCAGTTGCAATATTTCTCGATATTATAGTTGTGCCCACCGAAAGTGATCAACGATCACGAGCCTTGGAGTAGGAGTCGCCATAGGCTCCGAACCAAGTAAATACTTGTGTTCGCGTTTGTTTTCTTTTATTTTCGCTGCTTTAACTCGATAGTTTTACGAATCCGAAATGAGTGAAAGCCACGTGCGCTATTCACCCCCCTCTAGCGCTTCTCGATCCAACAATTGGTATCAGAGCGGGGTTGCTCTGAATTGGTACAACTACCATTCGAGCATTTTTTCGTCGCTTTCTCGTTCATATAGGGTAAAAATAAAACGCCTTTCATTTTTTCCCTCCAAAATTGTTTTCAAAACATTCATTCTCATCTCTTCACCGTTTATTAGAATTGATAAAATATCGAATTTAGCAAAATTTGAAATAAAATTTTTTTAATATTTTTTTAATAATATTTTATTATTATTTTATTATTTTTCCCAAAATTAGTGAATTATTATTTTTATCCTTCTCTCGCACTACTAATCCAGGATTAAGTCCTAGGACAAGTTTTTTTGTTTTCCTTGTACAAGTTTTTATGGCTCTTCAAGAAGGCTACAGCACAGCCCGACCCCCGCTCTTCTCCGGTGAAGACTTCGGCTATTGGAAAGGCCGAATGGAGTCGTACCTGCAAACCGAGTTCGAAGTTTGGATAATAACCAAGAACGGGCTTCAACTGCCAACCGACGGCGCCGACAAGCCACTACCGTACGAGAACTGGGACGCGAACCTTATCAAAAAGGTAGAAGCAAACGCAAAAGCAACGTATACACTTCAGTGCGGTTTAACGAATAAGGAGCTGAATCGCGCCGGCCCATTCTCAAGCGCCAAGGAGCTGTGGGAGAATCTGATTCAGTTACACGAAGGTACCCAAGTAAGTAAGCATAATTTAATAGACGATTTATTTGAATTAGATGAACAGTATGATACTACTTCGGTCGAGGAAGGTATTACGTTGGTTGTAGGTACAAGCAAGACAAACGAAGCTAGAAAGAAACAGATGATGAAGGCAACATGGTTCGAGTCTTCAAACAAATCCAAGACTGACGAAGAAGAACCGGCAAGCTTCCTCGCACTACCAGTACTAGCATCTATGGCAGAAACTGAGCCCGAATATGAGACAGATACCGAGAGCGAATCCGGATCCAAGTCCGAGAAAAACCACGGATCCGTATCCGTTTCCGAGGGACCCAAACCCACTGTAAGTTCTTTAATTTCTAGTATTAATTTAGATGATTCAAAAAATTTAATTCCTTACTTATTAAAGAAATTGGCTAAATCCAACGTCTGGGTCAAGTCACTCCAAAAGGAGGTAACAACCCTTAAGGAAGTGACTAACTCAAGTTCTTTAAATGAACCAGTTCAAATTGGAAGTTCAACTCAAGTTCAACAACTTGAGGAAGAAAATCCCAATTTGAAAACTCAAGTTAAAGAACTTAAAGACATATTGGAACGGTTCACGTTGGGTTCTAAGAATCTTGATTTGATTCTTGGAAAACAAAGAGCCGTTTACAATAAATCTGGACTTGGATTTAAGTGAAAATGAAAATATAAATCATATTTGTCAATTATAAATAGATCAAATAGAAATATAGTCCAAGCATGGGTCCCCAAGTCAACCTTGGTTAATAAAGTCGGAGTTGGACACTATTGGGTCTCCAAGGATCAAGTCTATTACCTTGATAGACCATATCGAGACTATGATCCAGGGGGAGCCCATAGAAAAACTATCTTGATAAATTAATTGCTTGATGATTGTTTATTTGTTTTATCAGTATTATGCATGCTTAGATTAGGATAGTTTAAGGACCAAGGCGTAATTTACACTTGTTAGTTAAACCTAGGGGTTTCAAAAAGAAAATTAAATATATATTTTCTTTGAGCGGCTCTGTCTAGGATGTGGTGGATGATCTCATACCCAAGAAGGCCTAGTGTCTCGCCACTGACTGGGAACCAACATTTGAAATGTATATTTAATTGACTAATTGGAAAACCTAAGCTTAACCCAAATGTAAATTAATCCTTAGAAATAACATAAAACAAAGATAACCATCTCACAAAATTACTTTAGATTACCTGATTGACAACGTAGAATCGGGTGAGATGATCTAAGAAATTAGAATACATTCACCAAATTAATTCAAATTAATACAAATTAATTCATATTAATCATATTAATCCAATTTAATCTAATTAATCAAATTAATTAAGTAAAATGCAACAAGTTCCTTTTAAAAAATATTTTAAAAAAATTATTTCAAAATTCTTTTAAAATCCTTAAAAATTATTTTAAAATTCTTTTAAAATCCTCAAAAATTATTTCAAAAAATTATTTCAAAATTATTTTAAAATACTTTAAAAAATATTTTAAAAAAATTATTTCAAAATTCTTTTAAAATCCTTAAAAATTATTTTAAAAAATTATTTCAAAATTCTTTTAAAATACTTTAAAAATTATTTCAAAATTATTTTAAAATACTTTAAAATTTATTTCAAAATTCTTTTAAAATCCATAAAAATTATTTCAAAAAATTATCTCAAAATTATTTTAAAATCCTTAAAAATTATTTCAAAAATTATTTCAAAATTCTTTTAAAATCCTTAAAAATTATTTCAAAAATTATTTCAAAATTATTTTAAAGAATTATTTCAAAATTATTTTAAAATACTTTAAAAATTATTTCAAAATTCTTTTAAAATACATTAAAAATTAGTTTAAAAAATTATTTCAAAATTCTTTTAAAATCCTTAAAAATTATTTCAAAAATTATTTCAAAATTCTTTTAAAATACTTTAAAAATTATTTCAAAAATTATTTCAAAATTCTTTTAAAATTCTTTAAAATTATTTTAAAAATTATTTCAAAATTCTTTAAAAATTATTTAAAAATTATTTCAAAATTCTTGTAAAATACTTTAAAAATTATTTCAAAAAATTATTTCAAAATTATTTTAAAATCCTTAAAAATTATTTGAAATTTTTTTTCAAAATTCTTTTTAAATACTTTAAAAATTATTTCAAAAAAATATTTCAAAATTATTTTAAAATACTTTAAAAATTATTTCAAAATTCTTTTAAAATACTTTAAAAATTATTTCAAAATTCTTTTAAAATTCTTTCAAAAATTATTTCAAAATTCTTGTAAAATACTTTAAAAATTATTTCAAAATTCTTTTAAAACTTAATTTCAAAATTATTTGAAAAATCTTTTCAAAATTCTTTTAATACTAAATTTTAAAATTATTAGAAAAATCTTTTAAAAAATCATTTCAAAATTCTTTTAAAACTTAATTTTAAAATTATTAGAAAAATCTTTTAAAAAATTATTTTAAAATTTATTTAAATTACTTTGAAAAATCATTGAAAACTTATTTAAAATATTTTGAAAAATATTTGAAAAACTTATTTCAAAATCATTTGAAAAAGTTATTTGAAAACATTTTAAAAATTACTTCTAAATGATTTGAAAAATCTTTTACAGTCATTTGAAAAATCTGTTAATTATACACTTAAGTGTTAAATATTTACAACAAATTCATTTAAAAGCTAAGTGTTTTTCAAAGTAAAGAGGATGAGTATAAGTTTTTACTTAACCCTATAATATTTTTATCTGCTTGGTATCTAAGTGCATACTTAACCCTCTATTCTGAAAAGTTCTATTTTTACAAAAACTAAGGCCTAGACAAATTACTGTCTTGTTTATTTTGATATATGGCAAAGGGGGAGAGTATGAGAAAATTCAAAGAATTAAAAAAAATTTAAAGAAATTCAAATTTTAAAAGGTGAGCTTTTATTAAGGGGGAGTCTTTATACTTAAGTTTCCCACTAACGGGGAGCTCTGCACTTAATTTAGCTATGCACTTAATTATCATGATGCTTGCATTTTCATGCTTATCTTTTTTATGGCATTATTTCCTTAACTTTGAATTTTTGTTGCCATAATTAAAGGGGGAGATTGTTGGTGCGGGAATCATCCGACGATCGAACCTAAGTTTTGATAATGGCAAAGGGATTCAAAGTTAAGCTTCTTTGTTATCTAACATGTTAAATGAGTGTTTCAGGAAAGTCCTAACTGCGGTTAGGCAGGTGAAAACCCTAGGGGGTGGTAACCCTAGGTCCTAGGGGGTGGTAACCCTAGGTGGAGAAAAGTCCTAGCTGCGGTTAGGCAAGGTGAAAACCCTAGGGGGCGGTAACCCTAGGTCATAGGGGGTGGTAACCCTATGCGGGAAGTCTTGGCGGGTCGGCGCTTCGGGCAAAAATCCTAGGAAATGGTAACCCTAGGTTAAAATCCTGGTGTCGTGAACCTGGTAGAAGTCTGGATGGGTCGAGCATCGGACATCCAGCATGAAGACCAGAAGCATCGGATGCTGAGCAAAAGTCCAGTCGATCTGGAGGATCGCACTGGCATCAGGTAATCTCTCCTGAGGGGAGTATGTAAGGACACGTTCCCCATAGAGGGAACAGTAGGCGTCGGGTCGACTTAGGGTTTTCGATTGGAAATCCGAAGTCAGATCCGGACAGTCCTGAGACTGTCATATTATTCCATTTATCATATCTATATCACTGTTTTGTGCTAACTTTGTGTTGCAGAGTATTTTTGGGAGTAATATATCTTGTAGGGACCAAAGTACAAAATTAGCCTCGGATGAATAGTACCAAGGCGCCTCCATGGAGCTTGAAGGCGCCTCGGGTGCAAGGCTGGAGCTGGCTGCGAAGAGCTGTTCAAGGCGCCTTGGTGAACAGTGGAAGGCGCCTTGAATCATATAAGGTTCGACTAGTTCAGCCCTTATCTCCGCGACTGACTCAGCTCATTCAAGGCGCCTTGGAGGGGTTTAAGGCGCCTTGAACACCCTTTATAAGAGGGGTTCAAGCAGCAGCAAAGAACAACAATTAAAAAGCTATTTCTAATCAACGTGCTGCTCAAGTAACAATCTGGCAAAGCTACGACGACCTTTCGACAACCTGAAGCTACGAGTTTTCCACTTAAGTGTTGTCGGTATAATTTGTTTTAGTGCTTACAATTGTAAATCTCTTATTGTACTTTTAACGAACTTATAGTTGTTGCCCACCGGAAGCGATCAAGGATCGCGGGCCTTCGAGTAGGAGTCGTCACAGGCTCCGAACGAAGTAAATCCGCTGTGTTCGTTTGTTTGTTTACGAATCCGAAAAGTGAAAGCCACGAGCGATATTCACCCCTCCCCCCTTCTAGCGCTTCTCGATCTAACATAATTTAGCTCTTCCGTATTAACTTAGGAACGGGCTGACGGAGATATCGTAGGTAAATGAATCATCTTTTATCATCATATTTGTGGCTATTTGTCCATAGGTTCATAGTTCGTCACAATCTGACTACAAAGTTGATTATGCTTATTTCAAATATCTTTCGTAATTCGTCCTCTATAAAAAGGTAAATTATATAGTTAATTTATAACTAGTTGTAAAGTGGATAGGGATAGGCGATTTTTTTTCAAGAATATGTATTTGTCGGGAATTGGTCTATAATCTATTATAATAAATCAATTACTATTTAATCAACTAAAGATCACGTGAGGATGATCACAATCTGCCTATGATTTTATAGCTGGTTACGGTAGCCTCCACCAAAGTACAATTTCACAATCAATTATGATAGTCAAATATTGCTATTTTTTTTTTAAAGAAAAAATATTTTGAAAATTAAATACGGCAGATATAAAATTTAAGTATTTATTTTAAATATTTTTTAAAGTTGTTTATAAATTATCGTTATATATGGTAAAGAAGATACATGAACGAACATGCATGCCACTGTGGAGAAGATAAGATGGTTTATTTGTAAAGTAGGTAAACAAATTACAATAGAGGTAGTTCATCCAGCTTAGCCGCCATGGGCATCAGATCCTAATCAACAACGTACTACGTGGCTCTTGTAATATAATTATGTCTCAAATCTGATTGGTTAACTGCAGCGTGTTTGCAATCTGCAGGGACATTAATTGTTTGCAGCATCTATAGCACGTTGGATCATGAGTGTCAAGCTCTGATGAGACGTCCCACCTGGTTCCATCGCATTCTTCGCCTCCATCGCCAATTTTCTCACCCTCTGCTTTCTCTCCTCCGCCTCCACGCCCGCTCCCATCACCATCTCCACCGCCCGCTCCACGTCCTCGCGGGCTATTAACCCCTCGCTCTCTCTCGACACCATGAACGTCTTGGTTTGGGGCTTCAGCGCCACGCCAGTCCGCAGAACCTCCACCACCAACTTCTCGTTCAGAAACTGGTCCGCCAGGTGCGGCCACGTGATCAGGGGCACTCCCTGAGACACCGCCTCCAGCGTCGAGTTCCAGCCGCAGTGCGTCAGGAACGCCCCCACGGCGGGGTGCGACAGGATCATCAGCTGCGGCACCCACCCCTTCAGTATCAGCCCTCGGGACCTTGTCCGCTCCTCGAACCCCTCCTCGCCCAGCCACTGCTCCACCTCCGGCGATAAGTCCCTCTGCTTCACCACCCAGATGAATGGCCGGTTGGATGCCTCCAATCCATGGCCTACCTCGAAGATGTGCGAGGAACTAATCGAACTGACGGTGCCGAAGCTGACGTAGATAACGGACGCCGTGTCTTTGGCGTCGAGCCAGTTCGAAATCCGCTCCGCCTCTTCGGCAGCCGTCTTCTGGCCGCGCACGACTGTGTCTTTCGTTTCCTTGTTGGTGAGGCTCACCGGTCCGATAGGCCAAATCGGTTTCCCGAGAGCCCTCTGGTAGAGATCGAGGAAGGGAGACTCCATCTCTCGGAAGGTGTTGATGATTATCCCGTCAGCCGTGGCTTCCGCCTCCAGCACCTGGCCATGAAGCTTCTCCCAGCCTGGGAAGTCGAAGAATCCCAGAGCCTGGATCCTCACCACCTCTATTTTGTGAGGCAACCCAGGGACGAAGAAGGGCTGGAAGAAGTCGCTGGGAACGTCTCCGGAGGATGCAGATTCGTGAACGTTGCGGCTGCACAAGAGGTAGAAGCAGGAGGGCCCGTGGAAGACGAAGCGGGGCAGTTCCAGCTCCCGCGCGACCTCCATCGTCCAGGGATTGCACGAGTCGGAGACAAGGCAGGTCGGCCTCAGCCGCTGCTGGCGGAGGTAGCCGACCAGCTGCTCGCTCAGCATGCTCATCGCCACGAAGAACTTGTCCGACTGCTCGCGGAACTCGAGGAGGTCGACGTTCTCGGTGCCCTCCGGCAGGCCGACTTCGGCGCAGGGGAAGCGGAGCTCGGCGAGGCGGATCAGGAGGCCGAAGTCGTTGACGCGGTCGATGAGAGCCTTGAAGCGAGCGGAGTTGTGGGGAGAAGTGACGACGGTGACGAGCGCCCCGCGGGTGGCGAGGAGACGGGCCAGGTCGATCATGGGGATCATGTGCCCCTGCGCGAAGAGCGGCACCAGCACGAAGTGAAGCTTCTGCTGGCCACCGGCCTCCATCTCGGCGACTTGCTTTGTCATCGAACCGCACTAATTTTCTCCGAGAATCGAAACGGTGCGGCGATTAAAACGCCCTCCTAGCTAGTTCTTCCTCCGGAACATATATCCAGATGATATATATACAACAACAGCAACTCGAATGATTGATTATCTGGATGAACCCCTGTTCAACGTACGGACAGCTCCTCTGATCTTCTAGAAGGTTATCGGCAGTTTCGTCCAGAACCGCCACGATGGAACAAGTTGACCGTTTCCAGCAACGCCAACCGAGTGCCGACGGAAGGGGCCTCGACGCGATCATACGGTCACGAAAACTCTGAGCTCACCGATGACGAAACAGCGGATGTGGTAACGCCGGTGCATTTCTTGGGCAGCGTGTACAGCTGGCAGGATTCGCATTACTTTAGCATCTGAGTTTCCGAAGCAGTAATTCGGACGCAGTAATTCTATCATTGGAGAATCGATAATCGCCATAGATCTGACAGCTGCCATTGGCGAGTATGCAGAAATCAGGGATGATCGTGCCTTCTGATAGAAAATTGTTTATTAATTAGAACATGTAGTTTCCTTCCAACTTCCTCGTGAGGTCGATACGCTTGGAAGTCGTTGCATCTTTATTCTTAATAGAGCCACGCAGCATGCGTGGTATTATTTTTTACGAACCAAATATTCAATTCATTCTTATGTTTGCCTCGATAAGATTCTTCTTTATCACCGGAGGGATAAAACAAGGAGGAGAAGATGGGCAACATGCTTAAAGTCAACTCCATCCATTCCCCACTTATTATGATCATTGTTTGTTTTATATATATATATATCTGATTCATTTACGAGATTAATTCAAAATACAATTTATATATTTTCAGAAGTTGATTTTAGGATATTCATTTCATTTGAATATCATAATCATATTTTCTTTTAATAGAGTGGTGCCTTCAAATTATCAAATGACTATGATAGATAAATACTATTGATCTTAATCTATGTTAGGTTAAATGTGAATCTTGAAACTCTATTTTCCTAGTTGAAATGATTCGATAGATAGCATTACTTTTAACTTTCATGATTTTTATGTGTTCTGGACGTAACATTGTTATATCTATGGCATTTTTAATATACTTTTATCAAAATATAATTTCATTCCTTGCAAATGTGGATTAGTTCGAATTATGTATAGTTTATTATCTCTTATTCGCACCTAGCTAGATTGTTTGATCTCACTTTGTCCACTACAAGATTACAATTACTGTTTTGTCAAAAAAACGTAATAGAAACTCTCTTATTACCCTAATAGTCTAAAATTAACAGTAATATCAATTTCTACGGGATATATTCACTCACGAGATCTGAGGTGATTTAGACCTTTAATTTGAATGACATATATATATAGAATTATGTTTTTGGAAAAAAAATATAATTTTATAATTTGTATATGTGCCAAAAAAAAACAACTTGAGCTCTCTCAGTAACATCGTTTTCTATTCCATGTGAATTGATATCATCTGAGCTTTTAGAAACATAAATGATGGTTTAGTAGAAAATGATTTTATGTGAAATAGTTTGCTAACTGACCCAACTATATTTTATCAAAATATGATTTTGTATTTTATGACCCAAATAAATTGAAATTCACAATAATAATAATCAAATCTTGCTCCACTAGGTGGCCATATGTATGAATCATTCTATGTCATTATACTTTATTCCCTACTATATGATCATTTATATTCAAATAAATTTTATCCTATTTTATTATTACTAACCAAGTCTTATTTAATTTTCTTCCTTATTTAATGTACATATTTATTATAGTTTCACATTATTTAACCGGAGTATTTATTAGTCATATAAGTATATCTCTATACTATCTTAAATGTATCTCCTAAAACTTTTTTCTTAATAAATGTAACTCTGACTTTCTTGCTAATATTTTAATTTCTTATTCTGTTTATAATCAAATGTTCATACATCTACCTTAACATCCTCATCTATTTTAAAATATCCCTATAAGTTTTAGATATATTTTACGATGATAAATCACTTGACACTCTCCTTTATTTTAATAATTATGTTTGTATTTTATGTAAAATATCTCTCTCAATTCCTCCATACTCTTGCTAAAATGATCCTAAATACTTAAAACTCTCAATTATTGATAATGTTGGTGCAAGAAACACCAGATGATTGAACATAAGTTTTGATTATGACAAATGGTTCAAAGTTAAGTGTTATTGTTATCCTAACAAATTGAACTAAGTGTGTATGAAAGTCCTAAGTGATCTTAGGCAAAGGAAAGTCCTAGTTGAGGTTGGGTAGATGGAAAGTTCTAGCTGCAGTTAGGTGACAAAGTCCTAATCCAGGGGATTGGGCAAAGTCTTGGCAGATCAAGAACATTAGGCAAAATCATAGGGTCGAGGATGCTAGGTGAAAGTCCTGGGAGTCACGAACACCAAGCGAAAGACTGAACGGGTCGGAGATTGAACTTCCGGCATGAAGTCTTGATGTCTCGAACGCTAGCAAAAATCCAGACGGTTTGTAAGATCGGTCTTATAAAAGGAAATCTCTTATGAGAGGAGTAGGTGAGGACGTGCTCTCCGAAAAGGGAACAGTAGGCATCGATC
>JBBMJZ010413112.1:6677931-6691223 GCA_037833815.1 Zingiber zerumbet
CTTGACTAAGCTAGCATGGAAGAGTTCCATATATAAAGCCTTCTAAGCTTCTTAGCTTAGCAATGTGGGACTAAAAATAAAGGGAATATTTTGAATTAAAACTCAACACTCTTCTCAAATCTCAATGAGTAAGAGAAGCACAGAGAGAGGGAATTGGAAAAGAAGAAGAGGGGGAAACTTAAAAAAAAATTAATATTTTTATTTTGCATTGTATGGATAAGATAAAAATTTGTAATTCATGTTCTTATTAATTAAAGAGAAACCATCACATAAATGTAATGAGAGAAGGCTATGATTTAGAGAGATATTGAAGAGGAATAGATTAAGTTTTATAAAATAACATTCATAATTAAAAATAAATTTAATTTGTTCAAAAAAGAGTCCCTTTATGACTCTATTTATTGGAACCAATATATTTGTGAAATTTGAAGCTTGATAGATGAGATCATGTAAATATTTAATTACGTGGGTTCTATTCTTTTCCATTATCTTAAAAAATATACATAAAAATATATTTAATATATTAAAAATAATTATCATAAATTTTAGAGAATGAGATTGTAAAATCTTTTATTATGTGAGCCCTATTTTTTTCATTCTCTTTAAAAAAAATATATATTTAATACATTAAAAATAATGAACCCTAATAAAAATTGGGGTCTTAGACATATGCCTTAATGGTTTATACCTAAAGCGGGCCATGACCCTGAAAATAATAAATAGAGGCATGGAATAACTAATGAAGATAAGAGTTGACATGGCGTAAATTAATTGTGCAATAAATAAATTACTCTAATTCAAAGTTACCCCAAGTAATTAACTGTAAATAAGCATTCTTTTAAAAAAGCACAAAGTATTTATTGATTGTAAATTTAAATTATTTTACTAATTTTATCTTACTTAGATCATTTTTTTAATTAATTTTATATGTTTCAATACTATTTTATTTGAGTTTTGACCAAAATAAAAATTGAACAATATAATACTTTTAGAATTTCCAAAGGAATTTTTTTTAAAAAAAAAACCATTGCATTAAGTGTTTAATTAATGTGATATCCATTACTTGAAAATTATATTCACACTCAAATGATGCAGTGTGATGCTGGAATATGAAATCATAAATAGATTATGAATAATAATAATAATAATTCAAAAATACATGATTAATTTTAAAAAAAAAATAAAATCAAAGAATACTACATTGGAAAGATTTATTTATAAGTGAATAACCAACCCAGGCGTCATAAATTAAATAGAATATCAAAGTTGTTTCCTAATTTGATGACTAGAATTTATTTACTAATTTGATTATAATTTGATTTTGTACGTAATCATAATTAGATTTTAAAATCACAGTCATTCCAATCACAATTAATTATACCAAATAAAACCGTTTATTTTCAGTAATTTTAAATCTCAATCGAATTTGTTCTGTTCCAATCGTTCCAATCTTATTTCCAATTACTCCAACTCAAAAAATCTATAAATAACAAGCCATCCTAATTGCTTTGCGCTGCTCGACACCACCATGACGGCGTTTAGCAAGTCTTCCAGCGGCGACGGCGAGGCCACCCCCACTGTTCCAGAGTGGGTGGCCACCTTGGCGAGGCAGCAGTACTTCACCAGCGGCGGCGACGACGACGGCGAAGCCATTGGGGTGCCGGTGTGGTTCATCGCCTCGAAGAGGGTGGAGAACTCCGACCTCGACACGCAGCAGAACCGCCTCTACCTTCCCACCGACTCCGTCGCGGCCAATCTCGTCGGCCTCCTCTCCGTGGAGGAGAGCACCATGGCCAGCCTCGTCGGCGACATCGGCCAGCCTAGTAAGCGGTGCCGCACGGAGGCAGCGGAAGAGGAGATGAGGAAGAAGGAGAAGGCGGCGGGGCGGGCGCACGGAGGGCTGCCAGTGCGGGTGTACGCACGGTGCGGGTTCGTGTTCTACCTTTGGCTGACTCTATGGGACGGAAGCGGTGACAGCGTGATCCAGGGCCACGAGCTCAAGTTGTTCCGGTCATTCAGTTCGCTGAAGAAGGGTGACGACATTGACGTTTGGGCCTTCCGCCGCCGCCGCGGGGAACTTTGCTTCGCCATCGGGAGGCCATGAACTGCTAGCTGGACCACCTGCTACAATATACTACTTTGTTCTGTTCTGTTCTGTTCTGTTCTTACCTTTTTGGGATCTAAATCGTTAGTAACAAATATATAATGCTTAGTTGATTTAATTGTGATGTATATATACGTAGGGA
The DNA here is from genome assembly GCA_037833815.1 of Zingiber zerumbet. Classification (NCBI taxonomy): domain Eukaryota; kingdom Viridiplantae; phylum Streptophyta; class Magnoliopsida; order Zingiberales; family Zingiberaceae; genus Zingiber; species Zingiber zerumbet. Next base: position 6,680,178 of record JBBMJZ010413112.1, read on the forward strand.
AGTAAGCCTTGAAGATTTCAGCTGCAAACTGTTATTGAAAGTAGTATCATTAATTTGGACAGGAGCAAAATTAAACTAACTGGTAATGAAGACACAAATCAAATAAGTTGGGGAATGTCAGCGTTACTCCCATCTCTCAAGTCAAATTGAGGAGTCACGCGCGTCTGAACCATTCTTGATGGCTGGGCGGAAAAAAGAATTTAATATTTTTTAAAATAAATATTAAAAATATTTAATTTTATTAGTTATAGTAAAAAGTGAAATTTATTACCCTAGCAACCTAACACGATTGACCCTACGACTATCTGTGAGGAGGTAAATCGGGAAGCAGCAGTTGGCTAGAGCACTTTTCTTGACTTTGCCGAGATTCGACACCTTATCCATTGTAACAACATCTACCCTGTATTAGCCAACTCAATCATATGCCGGGGGTGATATTTAATTTTATTAGTAAAATTTAAAAGGGCAGTTTCATATATTGTCAATGATTATTTATACAATTGGAAGCATTGACCAACTAGGTCATGTAATAATAACTTTATCTTATGTCAAACCTCACTTTATTAGTAAAATTTTAAAAATAAAAAATATTTTATGTTTTCTAATTTAGAAACAGTAATAAATTATTATAATATTATGAATATTTTTTTTTTTAAAAATATCAATCATTTTTAACTTCGAGGAAGAAAAGTCTCGACACAAAAGTAAAATATAATCACTACGTATAATAAACTCTTCCTCGGAATCTCTTGTTGACGGGAGCTTCGTAAACTAAATTACCTTTTTATCAATTTTAACTTTAATAAATTATTAATAAAATTTATTTATCCACAAATATTTAGCTAGAAAATATTGATGGCGAATTATTAAAAAAAGTGAGAAAGAAAAATAAAAATTTAAGAAAGAAATAATACTACATTATTGAATATGTTTTTTTAACTATTTTATCATATATATATATATATATATATATATAATTTTTATTATTAAAAAATTTAAAATTACTAATTAAATTTTAATAAAAAATAAAAAATAAAAAATAAAAATTTACCAACTAAATATAATTTTAATAGTAAAAAAATTAAAATTAACAATTTAATCTAACACAAGCAAAAAAAAATAAAAAAAAAATCTAGATTTAATCTATAAAAAATTTAAAATTTTTGACCAAATATAATTTAGCTAATAAAAAATTAAAATTACCGATAAAACTAAACCTCAACTAAAATTTATTTGAACCATAATTTTAAATATTTAATATCCATACTCATATATTTTTAAATTAATATTCATATTTAATTTATATAGGTGTATATAAGTAAAATTTGTGGCCCCAATATAATAGGGACTGGACCGATTTATCACGAACTGTTCCACTAATCATTTACATTATCTTAATAGAATTATACTTTTTAATAATTTTGTTAATAGGAACATCAATATTTTTAAGTTATTTTAAATAATCATCATCATAACAAATCAGCGTTTGTAGTCCAACGGTTAGGATAATTGCCTTCCAAGCAATAGACCCGGGTTCGACTCCCGGCAAACGCAATTTTATGGTTTTTTGTTGTTTCTGCTAAAAATAAATTGTACTTGCAAATAATAGTGATGTGAAAACTGAAACTTAATTCTTTTGCTTAATATAACTTGGCATCAAATGTGAAAACTGCAAAACTGTTGCAAAAAAAAAAGCACATAATAATTCGTTTTCTCAATATAACTGGGCATCAAATGAGATTATTGTGCAGTTAACATTATTATATTTTTACAGCCATTGCATTAGATTCTTCCATCAAATTATGAGACACTTTCCTCCCGTCCTGAAGAGGAAAGAAATTCACTTACTTTTTTATGATGTGTATTGTGTAATCAAAACATTCATTTTGTCATCCCGCATTGGTGTCTAACATAAATATGATTTGTCGAGACTGCCGACTAATGAGTGTTTGTAATGCAGGGGGCATCCACCTTTCTGACAACTGGTCAGCAGGTGTTGAAAATCAAAATGAATGGTTAAAGCTTACCTACCATTGTTGTGGTTCGTAGTTCAAAAAGAAGCAAGGATAGATGTCAAATCGCCTCATAAAAGTTGGCTATCATAGTTCATTATCAAAGATAGAAACTTCATATGATGGATGCTACTAATCTACATGCAGATTCTAAAATGATCTTATAGTTGTCGTTTAATTGAATCTCGGGGAACAATTTCTTATAAAATAAAATCTCCCACAAGATCGGTCGGTCACCATAATTTACTCCCTTCATCTTGTTATCACATTTTCACAAAAAGAATATTATTTTATTTAGTATTTTATTAATTATTGAACTTTGATGAACAAAATTTATAAATATTTTTTTTATTAAAGTGTGTAAAAAAATAATTATAAATTTAATTTATAATTTTTAATTAATAATTTATTTTATTATATGTTAAAAATTAAAATTAATATAAATTTTATATTTTAGATAAAACATTAATTCCAAGGATAACAACAAAAAGTTGGTAATAAATAAATAAATATAAATAGAATTAAATTAATAGAAAATTGGAGAAAAATCTCCGACTATAATTTTAACTTTCTATGCAGTTCTCATGTCTAAAAAAATTTATTTCCACTCTCTTTATGTAAAATTTTATTTTCTTCAACTCCCTTATGTAAACATCTTTACCTAATTGCTCATCATATATTTTAGGTACTAAAAGTGAGTATAATTTATCTTAAATTCAGCCATTTAAATTAAAAATCTAGCATATTTTCTATCAAATTTAGTACGATTTTTTTTTGCTTAATATAATTTATCATAAATTTAATATTATTTAAAGAGAAACTAGTATATTTTCTATTCAATTGAGTACCATTTAAAGAGAATATAATATATTTTCTATCAAGGTGAAAAAAAGTCGTGATAAATTTATTAGAAAATATACTCTATTCTAATTTAATATGTCAAATTTAAGAAGAATTATACTTATTTTTAAACTTTTATACTTAAAAAAATATAAGAGATAATTAGTTAAATTGACTTCTATTATATTTAGTTAAGGAGTGAAACTAAAGTTTTTAGATATGGAAAGTGCATTTAAAATTTAAATTACGATGGCAATGCACGTAAATTTTCTCTTAAATTAACTCAATTTTATTCATTGATACCCCTATTTATCTAATATTATATATGTATCTGATATAAATTTATTGATTTTGAAAAATATGTAATCTATACGGGGTAATATGAAAAAGTTTCGTTTTAATAATATAATTATTATATAAACCTAACACAGAATCCTGTTGTAGGTTTCGTCCGTTTCAGCTATCCGTTCTTGGCGGCTGCTTGATCTCCTTCACAGCTACATCGTCGTCCTTCCATCTTCTTGCAGATTACTTGGTATCCTTGTTTTGCTTATGCAGCTTTAGTCTCTAATCTCTCCATCCTCGGATCTGTTGATTAATTTATAAGTTCATTTTCACAGAATTGCTTCTTGCCTTTGTTTCATGTATTAACAGATTGAATCGCTGCTCTTGAGTTTTTCTAGATTTATATTATTAGATATGCATTTGAAACTTCAGATCCCTGGGATTTTTTTCCACGTTATTAAAATTGAGGATTCTGCGATTTCAGATATGGTCTTTCGCAAAGTATCGTTTTCCTTTTAGGTTTATTGTAATTGTTTGTTGTATTCTTTTGTTGTTTCATTATATTGCTGATTGTATTAACTATTATGACCATGGAGATTTTGTTCGATCTAGATTTTTTTTTTACCAAATATCATTTTTTTAAGTGCTATTGTTGGCCACTCGCTCACATAAAATAATGATTAGTGTAATCATCTAATGCAATCTGTTTTTTCCCCCATTATAGGTGAAATATATCACTCTCGAGGAACTAAAATGTAAGTGTTATGTTTCGCCTATTATTTTCAATTATTACTTATTATCCTGTTACTAAATTTTGCAGGAGTAGCATCCACCTTTTTTTATATAAAAAAAAGAGTTTTTGTATTTGCCTTGTTGATCAATCTCATCATTTGCTGTAACTTTAGGGCGGATGAGGAACTCACTGATCCAAAACTGTATATTGAGGAAACTTGCAAGCCAAAGTGTGTAAAACCTTTTTGGGAGTATCAGGTACTTAAAGTGCATAACATGTGTCATGGAATACTCTTTTCCATTTATCAAAGGTGTAGATAAGTTTTATATAACTAAATACACATTATTAAGGAATAAGGCTAGATTTTGGGATTTGATACGATAGTATTTAAAAGATCCGATTGACCATGTTGATGTTGATCCACTTAGGCAATTCGTATTGATATCGGCTGATTTTGCCAACATGCCAACTATGGTTTCTACTTTCTAGTGCGGACATGTAACATGGAGCTTAATTACCTAATCAGTTGATATGCCTAGTGTGCTCTATGGAACCTCTCCAGTGCATCTCCCTTTTATAGACACTGAATTGTAGAGTGCTTCATTAGCTTCTCATCAGTTGCTCAAACTTTTGAGGTGGTTAGCCCCACCACACTTGAGCTTGATAATCACTGAGTTCTTGCGCTGGCCTACCTATTTTCCTAAAAATGATTAAGACATGTTTATATTGTAATAATAAGGCTATTTTTTTGTCAATATGAAGCCTATGCCATTTCATATGGAAAAGGATTATGGTGGGAGGGAAGAATAGAAGATCAAACTAGTCCGTCTTTACTTAAATCGGCAGTGTTGCATTTCGATTCATTAAAGGTGTTGACACTAAGAGGTTGAACTCTCTGCTTTGTATCTAAAAAAATTGTATAAAAAATTATGTTTTGATGCAAGGACAGAGTAAAACAGTATATACTTATCTTTCTATTGAAGAGATGCACAATTAGCCAGGGTAGTTGGGTTCAAATCCCTACTCTTCAATACATGTTTTTTATTCTGTTTCCTTGGCACTTGATCCATGCCTCAGTTGAGTAAATAATCTATGTGTTGCATAATGCAAATCATCCACCCAGAGACATTTGGAGCAATTCAAGTAGATTTTATTAATAAGATAAAGGTTATGTGGGTAAAAGTTAAAATGAAGCGAACTTATAGGAGACTTGTTCAATCACTGTTTCCCACTTAATCTCAAAGGAGGATTTTATAAGACTGATAGGGTTAACCATTCTCTATGAGGTGGTCCATTGAGCAATTAGAAATTAATGCATTCAAAGAAGATAAAGATGCTTAGATGATGGGTAAACCTGAAAAATATAAGACTTGAGATAAATAAATAAACAAATACTATCTGAGAGTAGTTAGGTTTTACTTTCAACTAATAATAAAATTGGTAAAAACAAGTAAACTTTTATGAATATTGTTCAAATACAGTAAATAGATTCTATAGTTATAAGTTCAATGAATTAGAGTGAAGGAAACTCTATATAACATAAAACTGATTTAAGAGAACATCCTATATAAAGTTCAGTTGTGCAATAAGATGACAAATCTTCACTTGAGTAGCCCATGTAGCACCTTGCCTGCCCTCCTTCCCAAATGCGTTTCAGTGATATTGATTACATTCCTGGAAACTACTAGCTATTTAAGGGGCAAATTTATTACTGTCAAGTTAATGCTTACTGTATTCTTTTAAATCAATTCATGGAGCTTTGTATTCCATTATCTACAAAAGATAAACATTGTTCTAGATCTGATCCACTTTGTGTTCGTTCAACATTATGGCAACATTATCATCTTATTTCATTGTTTGTCATGCCCACCCGATCTCGGTCCACTAAAAGGCAAGCTTCACTTGACTCATGTGAGCCTCATATGAGACTAGAGAACCAATGAAGCCACTAACTCAGTTATCAACCTTTAACTTGAGGCCAAAAATAACAACAAAAGGGAGGAAGCACAGTTGTGCAATGAGTCAATAACAGATGTCCAGGGGTTTAAAATTCTTCAAACGTGAATTTGCCTTACGATTAACAAGCTTTGGGTTTCACTGTTAGTTTTCAACTTTATGTAGCCATCAATCATAATTCATAAACCTTACCTTAAAATTTCTTATCCAACTATGATTGATCACACATTATCACTTCAAGATTTCACAATTTGTCATCTTTCAAAGCAAGTATAGCCTTTAGCTAAATCTACCAGCCACAAGAGTGTATCTATAGTACATGGGCTAAAATCCCATCTAAGAACATTGTGATCACTGTTATAAATCTCATAGTCTTGCATATAGAATTCACCACTTTCCATCTTTGTTCATTTGGTATCTTAAACATGACCAAGTAAACTTTCTCCATCATTGGTTATCATCATTTACCCATTGTCTTTAAGCATATTTATCACTTTGTTAGATAGTTGGAGCAAAAGGTGATATCACTCACCCCAAGCGGCCTTGTATCGCCGGCCCCACTTTGTTAGATAGTTGATTATATAGAAAGTGTTGGGGCAGTGGGTTTTCCCCTATTTTCTAACATTAATGAGTGGCTCATTGAATAAGCACAAACAAGGATATGATCGTTGTAGCATTAGCAGTTTGGTGATCAATTGAGTGTAATTACCAGTAAGATAACGCTCATGGTTGCAAGCCATTGTGCCAGCCTTGGTCCTCATATATCATTTGTCTTTATGTATTTACTTAATGATTAAGCACTCTATGTGCATTCCAAACATTTTATAATCAGTGTATCTCAATTCATTGATTTAAAGTTCTTTTTTCTTACTTACAATGAATTTAACCAATTCCTCTATGAAATCATTTTATGTAAAACCATTTAGCAAGTTTATAAGTATTCACAGGAATTGACATCAAGGATTCAACAAGAAAAGTAAAGCAATTAGATGACAAGTGCCAATGAATGAACTAAATGATATTCTCAAATAAACACTGCCAAATTTTATTTTTCAATGTTCAACCCTCATGATAGAATATAAACATTACAAAAAGGTTCACTAATTATTATGAAATTTTAGCAATGCCTCTTTATAAATCTTATTTTTACCCTATTTCAACACTTAAAACTTCATTTTACTTCCCTTTTTAAAACAGGACAGCATTTTAGAAGTAATAAATTATTTCATAATTCTGTTCATGCACAATGCCCTTAGAGAAAGGGACGAGCAAGAAATACTCACCTAAGAAACCTCAATTTGCAACCAAACCACTTCTAATGCATTTCTTAATTTTCTCCAAATGTTATCACTACAAGATAACACCCAAAAGTAATCCTAACTCATATTTAAATGACATCTATATCATATAACACAAGGAACTTACCTCAATCCCAATTCACAAAGAAACTCAATCAATTTCCAAGCCTTTTCTAACAATGCAATAGGATCCTACCAAAAGGAGGTCGTCTAATAGCTCAATCATAAACAAGCAATGACCATTAAACACAATAATAAAATACATACATAGACTCATGGTATAAAATCTTGTTTTGCATCGAGTGAAACAGACAAAATATATTATTCAAATAAATAATTAAAATTTGATACTATTCAGCATAGACAATGCTTCCTATGTCATTGTGTTAGCCACATTGATGAGTATTAATTTATGCTAATGATTGAGGTAATGTTATTATTATTATTTTTTGTAATTTGTCTTCATACAAGATAATGCCAAAATTGTATCCTTGCAGATAGAAAATAAATTTGAATTGAATAATATAGTTGCCTTATTTTGTTCTTTTTTCTTCTCCATCTCTATTCTCCTTTTACCTCCAATTTGCCTCTAGCACTATACATCCGAATGTCAACACAATTCCAAAATAGTGTCGTTCCAATCAAAGATCGGAACTCTAGCATAGCTTGAGATTTTGAACGTTGCATGGGTACTCATGGAGAGAGAATTGGCCATCCAAGAAGTTGAAGAGGGCTGCTAGGATTCGTTGTAGTTGCTGCTCTAAATCAAAATCCTTTGGAAAACCTTAATATGAATACAACATCCCAGCCAACAATAGAACAGCACTAATCATATAAAAGAAACTTAACAAAAAGGGAAGAGGAGATCTGGGAGGGAGAAAAGGGCTGTCAGATCGCCTATAAAGTTGTTGCCCTCATGGTTTCAAGTCATTTCTAATCAAGAGGAATGAGGTATTTAACCACAGGTCAAGCTGGAAGAAGAGGAAAGAATCTAAGACCTCAACTATGATCTTAAGAGTGGAAGCTCATTGCTTGGGAGAGTTCACTAATGCCAAAAGGGGCTCTTGCAAAGCTGGCTGCTCACTACTGCTGCACAAGCAAAGAGATAAGAGTTAAGGAAAGGGTGAAGCTATGTTGCAAAAGCAAAGAATGGCTTGATTGCTTATCAATACGGTAGAGCGAAAGAAGTCCACTACTGGCTGAATCTTCCATGACTAACACAGTCAAAATGCAGATAAGGATTGAGGGCGGGAAGATAATATTGCTTGTTCATTATCTTTCTGTGTGGGGGGTCCTCGCTTGTGGTAAGTATATACATCAGGGGAGGCAATTCCATGCCAGATCTGGTCATGGGGAAGGTCAATGTTTGTGATCAACTCATGGGGAGCTGGGGTGCCATGATTTTAAAGGAGGGTTACTAGGTCATGATTAGGCACAGGGAAAGCTGAAGCAGTTGCGTTTAATTTCTACATGCAAAGGGAATCAATCTCACCCCCAAAGGGATGCCAAAAGGTGTGTTTGTAAGCTATCTGCAAGATGGGAATTGATCTCATCCTAAGGGAGGTGAAAAGTGTGCTTTGATCTCTCTGCGTGAAGGGCAACACCGCAACAGGGTTGTCAGCCAAATCTCTGGGATGCAAGACCAGATTGCATGGCTGCAAAGGAGATGCACAAGAGAGCTCAAGTTGTGATGGGGAAGAGAAAGTAAAACGAGAACATTAAAAAAAAAACCTTTAAAATAAATCCTGTTTAAAAAAATTTAGGCATTACATTGTTAATATTGGCAGTTGAGTATAAAACTAAATCATAGGATGGTAGCTAGTGAGTATCATGCATCTTATCATTTGACATGGTCTGTGGATCCTAGCTGATTGACTTAACTGCCTTATAATACTTGGAGACCTCCTTGGTAGCTCTTTTCCACATTTGCATTCCATTGGCATATATTTTCTGTCAATATCACCACTGTTCTCTCATCTTTTCTTTTGATCATTAGTGTTTAGAGTTTGAAAAGTCAAAGACACTTTTCTCTATGCTTACATTGTCATTTCCCTTCTGATTTTTCAAAATTGTAATCCATTTATGTAGAATGTTGGGTGTAACAACCGGTAGACACAGTATCACTACACTGTTTGATCGTCTGTGTGATCATATAAAATTTCTATTCAAGTGATCTTTCTTCCACTCTTTGCCTTCGCCTTTCATTCTCCAGATGTAACATAATTGATTCCATGATTTCAAGATCGCTTCCTTCTGTCCATACATTTTCTACCCAACCTACTGTGTTTTAGAGTAAAATATATAGTGTATTAACTAGGCTTTTCTGTAAGCATTCAATTCAATGGTCTTATTGTCTCTTTCCCCTTGATGCTGAAATTAACCATCGCAACCTTCGGCGAGCAGGCGTGCATTAAAAGAATCAAAGGGGATGAATCCGGACAGAAGCATTGTACTGGGCAGTACTTCGATTACTGGAAGTGTGTCGATGAGTGTGTATGTATTCTTTGATTTGCTTATTTTTTTCCCCTACTACCACGAATTGATAAAACATCCATAAGCTGAAATTTCTTCTTTCTTAAATAAAATGCAGGTTGCACTTAAGCTTTTTGAGAAACTGAAGTGATCAGAGGATGAATGATGGTTGCACTTAGATTTTTCCCATCAGTTGCTCTTTATTGTGTTTCGGCAGAGGATCAATTTTCTGCGAACCCTTGCAAAAGTAATAAGGGAAGAATGATTGTTTTAAAATACCATTTAAGTGGCGTTCCCTGTGTGTTCTGTGTTCGGCCATTTTCTTCTCTGGCATCTTTTTGATAGAGTAACAGGTTCACCATCTATTTTTTTAGCGATTGTTTCCATGAACTTTTTTCTTTTTCCATAGATCGATTCAACTTGAACTTCGTTTGGTGCCCAAAGGTTGGACTTGGAACAGATTCCCATACTTTGATTTTACAGTGAATACAATGAAATTATGCTTTTCTTGGATTTGATCAGAATTAAAAATAATCGGATTGGATATGATGTATTTTTATATAAGTAGGACTTGGCGGTATTCCATTAAAACTAAATCCATGGAATTGAATTATTTGAAATTTATTTAATTGAATATTGAATTATTCGTAATTTAGCTAGTTGAATCGATTCAATTTTACTATTAAAATTGAATAAATTTGATTAATCTAATTGATAATGGGATTAATTAACTTTTTAATAAAAATCTAAAAATTATATTTTATTTTTATTATTTGATAAAAAAATCAATGTAATTAATTTTAAAAATTGGAATAGAATTGATTTAATTAAATAATTAATAGTTTAATAAAAATTAATATTGAATTTTAAATTAATTCAATTCAATTAGTTATTTTGATTGAATCAAAGTTTTGATTTCATAAGAAAAAGGTGATTCGCTCCTCAGGTCAATAGGAAGAAGTAAATAATGGATGCCTATAGTTGTAAATAGTTGAATAGTGTAGGGAGGATGACAAACACCTAGTTATTAATCAGAATTTCACTCCTAAATCTCGTAATGACAATACTATCATATATTACTCAACTGTTCATCCCCAAAGATATCAATAACAATAAATTATGACATGGTATTGATGAAGAGTAGTCGTTTGACAGAATTCATTCATATGAGATGGTATAGAGACAATTGACATTATTATTCTTCCAAATATGTCATGCAACCAACTGAAATACTGAATTAATATTTAGGGGTGTAATCGAGTCGAGCCGAACTCTTGAATGTTTGAGCTTGGCTCGTTTATAATCGAGCTGAGCTCGAGCTTTATTTAACGAATATATTCATGGCTCATGAGCTTATTCGAGTTTTTATCGAGCCTAAACGAGTTTAATAAATATAGATTATAAATTTAAATATTCATTAAAAACTAAATTATATATTTATATAAAATTA
>JBBMJZ010413112.1:6730423-6744800 GCA_037833815.1 Zingiber zerumbet
AACCCAGTTTGTTACCGTTGGCCGTGGATAAAGCTTTATCCACTGCGTCTCGCTGGAGGCGCCTTTCAACCCCTTTGGAGACGCCTTCAAGCTACGGATAGGATTTCCAGGAGCTATAAAAAAGCCCCTGGAGCTAGGAAATTGTACAACAACTTCAGTAATCACTTTCCTAGTCTTTTCTGAGCTTTCATTGTGTGTAAAAGACTTCTCCGCCTTCAGAGAAGGAGATTCTTAGTGAGTTTTGCAATCTCCTTGGATTAACAACCACCTAGATTGTAACCAAGTAAATAGTAGTCTTTTACTTATTTTTCAAGTTGTTATTTCTTTTTATAATTGCCTTACTAATCTGAGTCCAAGGACAGAAGAAGGGTATATTTTTCTGTTTCAGATGATTCAACCCTCTCTTGTCGGTCCCACTATGCCAACAGAAGCAAGTAGAGCAGATGAAAATCTACAACTCCGAAGAAGCTTTAGAGTGAGAGAACTTCACAAGGATGATTTTGCATCCGAAGAAGAAGAGGAGGATCACAATAATGATATTGAGTTTACGTCCGATGAAAAACAAGTTGTTGAAAATTATGAAGAAGTAGAATAAATTTTATGTTGAGTTTATGTCCGATGATATTGAAATTGTGTCCAATGATATTTTATTAGTTGTGTAATTTTGAACTCTTTTTAAATTTGATGCTATTATGTTGGGGTTATATTATGTAATTTATTATATAAATTATGTTGATACCAATAAATTCGCCTAGCGACTGCCTAGCGAATTTTAGAACATTTTATGTCTCAAACCCGGATAAAAAAGATTAAGGGTTGCGTCATTATGCTTACATCAAGAGAATAAAATTACATATTTTAATATTAATAAATGAAATGCTATCAATAAGATATTAATTAATATTTGTAGTTTTATCAACATTTATATTGCTATTGATAATTATTTCCAAGTTATTACTAACATTTATAAGAATACATCAATAAGTTACATTGTGACAAGTTATAAATTTATATCAATTAAATAATGAATATATTAAATTATTCATAAAATATCATTAGTTATTTGGTATTATATAAAACTGCCAATGTCTGTCCCAAACTTGGATGAAAAAAGTTAAGAGTTACGTTAGGTTGTTAGCTAGCATCAAACACAAGCAGCTTTTATATGAATGGATCCATCAAGCATTTTTTTTTGATAAGTAAAAGTTGTATATCATGTAATATGATGAAGTATCATATCTGAATAGACACCTAAGGACCTGTATACATGGAGTTGCATCTCAACATCTAACTGCCCCTCACAAAAAAAAACTACAGTTTTGTGCCCTTCGTATATAGTGTATCATTGATGACAAGGTCAAGTGCCTGCTACCACGGTAATGTTGCCCATTAAAAGGCGTTTGGCGATATGAAGACATCTCCGGGTGTATATAGAGACAGCCTCGAATCCTCCACCATAGCTCTGCAATAAGAGGGCACTGGAAGAACAGATGATCCTCCCCCGTGTGCAAAGTCGATCCTTCAGATAATCCTGCCTATCTCTAGTAGGTAGTCTCTGTAGTACCAGAAAGTGACTGCATGACTCGGCTACAAATATATCTTCTACACCATCCGAGCCCATGATATCCTAGGACTAGGCCATCTGAAGAAGTCATACGCCCGGGTTACCCCCGTGCAAACCAATTTGCCAGTCTCTAGAATGAGATCATGTATCTGCAACAAACGCTTGATCAAAGGAGAATCTGAATGAGTTAACTGTCACGTCCAAATTATTGTGTTAATGCTATGTTGTTCTCCGAAAAGAACGGATCACAAGGTTCAATTGCAACGTATCAACAAGAACCGCTACTTCTCCCATGAAAACTTAGGTGTAGTGTTAAATATATAAAAATTTTAATATTATAAGTTAGATAAAAATATACATTATAAGAATACCAATTGTTTTAGATTTGAGCATAAAACATAGGAACGTTCACTGGTAAGCAATAAAGGTAGTCGATATGAGGATTAAGAGAAGAATTAATATTTTGTGTTTATAAAAGGTAAAATAGATAGAAGAGAAGGCAAAAATGAAAGAGAATTCAAGTTAAGTTATAATATACAGAAAAGAGTAAAACAAGAAATGAAATAAGTATTATTACAAATGATTTGTTAAAGAATAAAGTAGCAGGAATAGTTAAAAAGGGAGATAAGATTATAACTCTCAAAAATAATAGTGGCGAAAGAAACTATTAATGTAATTAACATATATGCACCTCAAATAGGATCAACGAGGTGGTATCTTAATTCGTAATCCATTTCCAAAATCTACTTGGGTGCGTGACACACTGCACTCCGCTCAAGCATCTTGCTGGATAGCAGCTCACTGATCTACAACAACAAGAGCTCATCAAGCCAGTCACATCAAAGGAAATTTGAGCTGCGGTATTCAGCATTGGCGACACCAGGGCAAAACGATTAAGGTGACAAGTTTTTCACTTCCGCATAGGACACTATGAATGTTCAACTAGCTATGCAGGAATTCATCTAAACAGGGAGGCTGCTCAAATAGTGAAACTATACACTCATTGCCTTGGTTCCAAAATCTAAGCATTCTCCCCAAGTAATCGACTACTAACCGATCTCCTGTGCATCGTATACAAGACGATCACAAAGATGTTAGCCAACAGATTAGCCACTCTAATGGGCAAGCCTAATTGACCCAGCCCAAGCAACCTTTGTACAGGACCGTTACATAGTTGAAAACATATATTTAACCCAGGAATTACTAAGGAAGTATGCTCAGAAGAAGATATCCCTAGGTTGTGTGCTCACAGCTGACCTGCAAAAGGCATTTGACACAATGGATTCGAGATTCATGCAAGCGACACTTGCTGGTTTTGGTTTTACCTAGCAATTTCATGAATGGATAAGCGAATGCACCTCCACAGTTTCATATTCCATCAGCCTTAATGATGGCTTGTACAGTTTGTTTCGGGGGCAACATGGACTCCGCCAAGGTGACCCTTTGTCTCCTTTACTCTTTGAACTATGCCTGGAAGTGTTTTCCAGATCCTTGAAGGAAGTATTACAGCAGTCTGGATTTCATGTGCGCAGACACCAAAATTACGCACTTCGCATATGCAGACAATTTGCTGTTGTTCGCAAGGGGAGATGAGTCCACCATCATCCAAATTGCAAACTATTTGAGAGACGTCGGCACCGCATGCCTAAGAGCTAACTCGCTCAAGTCCAATTTGTATTATGCAAGGGTTGATCCAAGGACCAAGGAAACATTGTTGCAGATCACAGGTTCAGCAAGGGGCATTCCTGTTTCGTTATCTTGGAATCCCACTAGCCACCGAGAAGCTCCGTATCAACAACTACAACTCACTCATCGATGCAGTGGTGAGCAAAATGATCTCTTGGCCAAAGTACACGCTGTCATATGCAGGCAAGCTGGAATTGGTGAAGATGGTGCTCCAAGGGGTGGAGTGCTTTTGGCTTTCAATCCTTCCCATCCGGACTAGCATCATAGACAAACTTTATGGCATATGTAGGTCCTTTGTGTGGTCTACGAAGCATCTCCCAATTTCTTGAACCACCATTTGCCTCTTACGAGGAGGGCGGCTATGGAGCGCAGGATTTGTATGCTTGGAACTCTACATTGCTTTGCAGGGCATTATGGAACATTCGACGCAAAAAGGATACCTTGTGGGTGCACTGGATATATCACCAATATCTCTAGCACGCCAACATATGGCAATGGCAAGCCAAAGTCTCTGATCCACCACTGATCAAGAGGCTATTGCAGTTGTGGAACTAGATTGTGCAGCAAACGGGCCAGACCAATGCCAACATGAAGCTCATCGACTGTACGTCTCAGAGAAGCAAGGCGTGGCCAAGGCATATGAATTCTTCCAACCGACATGGACCAAACAGCCATGGGTCGAGACTATGTGGAAGGCATACCTTCTGCCCAAGCACAGGTTAGCCATGGCAGGCTGTGGACAAAGAACCAACTACCATATAAGTCATGTAAGACTCGCCTGTTGTGCCAACAAGCTGATGAATCAAGAGACCACCTTTTCTTCCGATGTCAATCAATGAAGAGCTGTGGACAAAGGTGAGGAGTTGCCTAGATATCTGACAGAATCTATCTAGTGTTTGAAGATTGCTGCACACCATCCAAAGACAATACCAAGGCAACGGACACCTTGTCAAGGTCCGACTTTTGGCTATCACATGTATGATCTATCTTTTATGACAAACCAGGAATAGGTGTCAATACGAGAGTGATGTGCCTCGTGTTGATAAAATGGTTCACAAAGTGCAACACATGTCTATCGTTTTGTAGGCATCTAAACATGTACAACATCTTTTGATCGTATAATATTTACCGTTCATCCAAGAAAAAAAATGAAGACATCAAATATAAATTTTAGGAAAAACCTAGATGAGGTAGTACAAATAAGATGATTTTAATAGAAGGATATCTAAATAAGAAATTACGAAGAAAAAATTATACTAGATTTTGCAATAACATATAAACTTATAATAACTAATACATTTTTCAAAATAAAAGGATACTTGATTACGTTCAAAAGTGGGAACAATAAATCTCAAATTGATTTTCTTATGGTCAAGAAAAAGGGTAAAAAGATTTGTAAAATTGTAAGGTCATTCTTAGAGAAAACATAACCCAACATAGGTTAGTAAAATTAGATAAACACCTCACGTATAGTATTAATAGAAGAAAAATATACACGGCTCCTAGAATCAAATGATGGAAGTTAAAGGGCAACAAGTAAAATATCTGTAAGGAGAGAGTAAGAGCACAAATATTAAGAGAAATACATGGCGACTCGGATATTGCATGGGATAAGATAGCATTAAATTTAAAAATAGTGGCCAAAAGCGTACTTGAGTTAAAAGGGTGTGCACCACCAAGTAAAAATCTTAACGGTAGAATGAGAAAGTAAAAGTGAAGTATAAAGAAAATTTAAAAAAGCGAACAACCTACAAGTTATTGTACACTTGTAAAAACGAAGGACGTAGTCAAGAAAGAGGCTAGGAAAGCGGTAAGTAAAGTCATGAATGAAACTTTTGAACATTTATAGCAACATTAGACGTAGAAAAATAATTATTAAGATAGCAGATAATGAATTTGAGAGTTTAAGTATTTAAAATCGTTTTTGCAAAAGGCAAAGAGGTTGAGAGAGATGTCTTAGGATGGTTGAAATGGAGAAGAGTAATGTTCTTTGTTATCGTAAGTACCTCTAAAACTTAAAAGAAAATTTTATAAAATGAGATGTAACATGCTATGTTATATGGAATTAACTGTTGAGCTATGGAGCACATAAGCAAAATATGAGAGTAAATGAGAATATTAAGGTGGATGTGTGAACAAGATGGGCAGGATAAGAAATGAAAACACTAGAAAAAATCAAGGTTACGCCTATTAAAAGAAAACATAGTACGAACATGTATTTACACAACCAATAAATATTTCAATTAAGCGATATGAAACTATAACAACTACGCATATTAAACGAGAAAGATAAAAAAGACTTGGTTAGCAATGACAAAACATGATAAAATTTATTTAAATATAAATAATGATACAGTAGAGGAAAGAATCCAATGACATAAGAGGATTAATATAGCCGACCCCACTTAATAAATCACTTTTTTTTGGCACTTTACAATACTCATAGATTAAATTCTTCTATAATAGAAATTAGTTGGTGCCTTTAACCATGTCTATGCAATCTCAATCTATTTTCCCCCACTTAATCAATTAGGGTTGTGCATATTTGTTGACAGATATTAGTATTTTTATTGATGCTTTGTAGTGTAATCCACGTGTCCATATACTTCAATCCATGCAATTCAAAAAAAATTATTGGTCCATACTAGTTTAACATCAAGCCCCAACCTAAAATTTAGGCAATAGATAAGAATCATTAACAAGACTAAAAATCAAACATTAGATATTTCATAAACAATTATATTCACGTAATCTTCCATGGCATATTGGATTGAATAATATATGTGCATGTGTATTGTGTATACATATAAGATAAGCTTCTTCATGAAATAATTTTCATTTTTACACAAACACATACATGTCTCAACTTTTGAAATTGACGGCAGGGATGATATCCTACCAATGAGCACTATGTGCCTTAATACAATAAAGAAACCGTGAGTCTCCACTAGTTGAGGTTGACAACATGAATATTATATCACCATTGAATTGTACATA
Organism: Zingiber zerumbet; assembly: GCA_037833815.1. Taxonomy (NCBI): domain Eukaryota; kingdom Viridiplantae; phylum Streptophyta; class Magnoliopsida; order Zingiberales; family Zingiberaceae; genus Zingiber; species Zingiber zerumbet. The sequence goes on from JBBMJZ010413112.1 coordinate 6,736,671, forward strand.
AGGCAACTAATGTCTAGGCCTTTTTAATCACTTAAGAATTTTACATTATGCTGTTTTTCTCTTTTTATCATTACACCATAAAACACTGATTGAAACATCCCTACCTCAGAATCTATCAATCTTTAAACATGATAACATATCAAGAATATGTTACTCTATTTTTTTCTCAACTTATCAAAAAATTTGCATCTTTTTAATTATGCTAAGTAAAAGTTTATTTGGTCTCTCTAAATAACTCATTCAACGTTTGTTGATTCGACTATGAAACACATCCAACTCTGTGAATATGCTAACACCAACATAATCTATATTTTCTCACGTTAAATTCATGTGGGTTACACTTAACAGCTAGCAGATGTCAATATTTTTATACCCACTCCTACTACCTAATACACCCTCTCTCGACTTTCCTATCTCTACAACATCAATTTGTGTATGTTATTTCATAACTATTTGTTGATTAGTCATCAAATAACCTTTTAACCTAGAAGCATAGATGATTGCACAAGACACTAAAAGCTCCTCCATTTTTAACCACTCGACTTTCACTTGCTGAATATTTCTTAAACAATCTACATTCAACACATTTAGTGTTAACTTATGCCTGCAAGAAATTCTCCCCACAATGAATTTGAAAATTTATTCTTACTAAACTCTCCTAGATCAGCACAATATTTATCCATAAAGATTTATAATTTCATGCTCCAAACGTTAGTAACTAATGGCGTGGACCAGATAGATGTGTGACCAAGGAATGAAATGTTGTTCTGTGCCGCCCGGCACGAACGGTTTTTACCGTTCCGCCAGGCGGCTGAAACCGGCACAGAGGCGTCCCCGGAGGAGATGCGGAATGCCTCCAGTGGCACTGAAGGAGACACGGGACATCTTCTGCGGCGCCTAAGGCATCGCTGAAAGCATCCGGCGACCTTGCCAGCGCCGCCGAATGCCCCCCAAGGGGATCGTAGGCGATGATCGCAGACGATCTCGCGTTCACGGTTTTTTTCTTTTTCAATAATTAATTATTTTATTTAATTAATTTAAACAATTCCTAAGAATGTGTGATATTTCGAAAAGGCTTTTATAAACCCTTATTGAATTATTCTAATAAAATATATAAAAATATATTTAAAATTAAAATAAATTTAAAAAATTATATTTAAAAAATTATAAAAAATATAATAATTCTTATTTATATTCTAATATATTTTTTTATTATTTTGTATTATTTTAAATTTCATTTAAATTTTTTAAAATTTCCTTTTAAAAATTCTAAAAAAATTTAGAAAATTCTAATAAATTATATTTATATTCTGATATTTTTTGTTATTTTGAATTTTTTACTATTTAAAATATATATTATTTAATTAATAATTAATTAAATGAATAAATAGTTAATTTATATAATTATTACTATATATAAAGTAATATCTTGCATTAATGTATAGACTTATTATTATAGATAGATCCATTTTAATTTGAATTATTGATATATCAATTATATTTAAATAAAACTATTTTTAATTATTTTTTCTAACAATATTAAATTATTCAATAATTGAAAATTTATAATAAATCAATATACAACTTATTTTTATATGCACCATAAACATATTTATCTTATAATTGCTATATATATGTAAAAAAATATTGAAACTATATCGACATGGCAAGATACGATACTGAAACTGTATCGTTCCGGTCTGAGACCGAAACCTCAGCACGGGTCGAAATTTTAAACCTTGTGTGCGACTACTGTTACATGTGAGAATAGTCATGCAGACTATTATTTCCCATAGAATATAGCTGATACAAAAGAGATGCTAGCTGATACAAAAGAGATGCCAGGCATTACCTTGGGATTTGTCACAATAACTCCGAATGCACTAAATGTATCATAAAGAAGCTTTTCATCTACATCCTGTAATAAAACACTAAAAGTTACATATTTTATCTATCAATTCGCAAATAGAGTTGATAGAAAGGAAATTACTTTACCGGATCAAGATTACCAACGAAAAGGTTTGCCCCTACATCCAAGCTCTTCTTGTCTTGGGATGCCTACAATAAGTAGGAAAAAAAATGAACAATGGTAGAAGAACAGGCTCAGTTCGACTTTCATTTAACTGACTGATAGGAAAGAGAAAAAATGGTACAAATAACAAATAAAGTTGTATCTTGATGATAGAGGACGATCCCTAAAATTATCAGCATTATCAAATGCTAAAGGTGCACTAATATTTGAATGATGCATGGACACATGACAAGATGAATAATCAGATACAAGTCTTTGTGGAAGTCCTACACAATATCACACAAGTAGCTAAGAAACATGACATACATTTGGGAGCTGCAATGTAAATCTTATTCATTATGTTTAAAGTAACATGAACATTATTTGCTCATTAGAGAATGCTATTGCTCTAAACTGAAATAATAAGGAAAGATAACAAAAAAAACCATGAAATTTAAAATTACTATGTCAAACTCAATCGGTTGACTTGGCATTACATGATTTTCTTGTTTGATGATTTAAAAAAAACGGAAAAAATGAAATCAACATGATAGACAAAACATTTTAAAGTTGCCTCTAGCATGTTAATTTTTTAAGGTCCATAAAGCAAACATTGTTTCCAAAAAATTCCACAACCAAGTACCACGTGTCTTCCAAACTTTTAAGATGAACTTCAAAGTTACTCCATCTTTAGGCCTAGTGCAAAGTCACTGTGCCTTGTGTGCATTTTTAACTATAGAAATTTTCTCATTAAACCTTACCCCCTTAGGATGTCTTCATGTATAGTAAACCATTGAAAACAATTACATCAAAAAATCACATGATTACAAATGAATATATGATCAACATTGACATTTGAAACTTATAAAACAAATCTTGGTTATAAACAGAAATATTGATCTTATGATATTTGGAACTTCTTTAACAGATCTTTCCAAATGGCCATGATCCTAACTGGTTCTGGCTCTGTACAAATATACTTGGGATTAACAAGGGCATCCAATATGTAACCTAAGTCCGTTGAGATATGGTTATAATAAGCTACATTAAATCGGTAACAAACACCACCGTGTGATGTAGAATTATAGGTTACACCACCATGTAACTTACATCTTATTATAATCAGTATACTAAAAATTTTATAAACAAGCAATCATTTTTACATGAAATTTATAACAAGCACACCACCAATTATTTTGCAGTAATAAAAAACATACATTTCTATTAACATGAAATCAGAGTGGAATACACATGACATCTTGCAATCGAAATGTCTTGAAACCCTCAAATTATGATATAAAAGCCTTGTATTTCAGATACCAGGGTGGAATACACATGACTTATCACATTTAAAATGTATTGTAGCCTTCAAATTATAATGGCCTTGTATTGCTATCGACTAGTCAACTAGCAATTTCCATGCTTCAAAATGGAAAAAACATAGATTTGATTAAAATACTAAACTGAAAAACAAGCCAAGTAACTGGTAGGAATTGTGGGTTAATAAACTAGATTACTAATTGAGGTTAAAAAAAAAGGAAATAACAATCTCCCGTAGTAAAGACTAGATCTGCATCATTGACTAAATTGGCAAAACTTCATATTTTGGCAAAGAAATGGATACACAAAGAAAATAGACAGATGCTATAAATTAGAGGGTATGGGATAAATTCATTGATCCATGGAGGAGATACTGAACGTCAGAATCTTACACCTGCATTTTGGACGTTCATTTAAGAAAGCTCATTACTTGCACATATAAGTATAGAGTAATGTCATGAAAGATTGATAGATTGGAAAATTCAAATAACTGCCCCGTTTTATGGTTTGCAGCACTTTGGTTGAATTCTATAATGCATATATATCATCAGTCAATGCAACTAGTAAGTTCTTTCAACTATCATTCTCAACAATATGTAGTCTAGCATTCAACTCTGTGACAGTGGCCAATTTCTTTAATAATCTATCCGGTAAACAGGAATCAAGGCCAAGGGAACTACGAAAGTAAGAAATTTTCAGGATGTAATAGGATAAACTATGGGAAAGTTGATCCATTAATTCTAATAGGGTGGAACAATGTTACAAAAACAGAACATAAAGGTTTTTTTCTAATGTGAAATAGATTAAATGAGAGTGCACCTTGTTCACGCGTATTGGCTTTCCATAAAGTTTAATCATGTTCAAAATCTTTATAGCCTGCAAAAACAGGACCAAAAAAGGGTGAATTTTTCCAGATATAAAAAGGCAATTAACAACCAAATTGTTTCACAGAAAATTGCAAAAGGAAAAAATCAAACGTGAATAAGAACTAATGATCTTACATAATCTGCATCTTCTTCACTGCGAAACTCGATAAATCCATAACCTTGATGAAGATTTGTAACTCTATCTTTTGGAACATAGACATTTACTGCAAAAATAAAATTACCAACCAGATTATGGTTACCGAGTTAAATTCAGCTAAATAATGAATCAACATACAGACAGCAAAACTGATTAGGCTTTTAACTTACCAACCGGGCCTGCTTGGACAAACAACTCCCACAATAACTCCTCCCCGACCTACAAAGTTGACAGCAGACATCAGAGTAAGTACAGGTTCACGTATAATGGAAAGAATAAGGGTTAGAGCTCGAATTGATGTAGCCAACCAAAAACCTAGAACCAGAGGCAGGAAGACATAAACCCTAGGTGAATCAAACTCTGAATAGAAGAAGGCAAAGGAACGGAAGAAGAAAGCAAAATAGTAGAGCACCTGAGGGTCAAGGTTGCCGACATATGTGGTAGCCTCCTGGTTCCTCTCTGCGGAGTGCTGACCGAGGAGGTTGGCTCCGACCCCGGGGGTGATTCGGGTAGTCATCTCCGCTGCACCTTACCGCGATGGCAATACACCACGGAGAGCACCGAGATGCACCTGGAGAACGAGAAAGGAGACAAGTTGAAACGGCGAGGGAAAGGACGGAGGTCCGGTGGCGCCTGAGATTACAGGGATACTCCGGCCGAGATCGCGTTTTGTGTGTGGGCTGGTGTAAATAGGTGAGGTAAACGGGCTGGGCTTGCTGCATTCGTTGGGCTTGCCCACATGTTAAAAAAAATTGTCAAATTTCTCAAAGTTGAGAGATTAAAGTCACAAGGATAATGCCCACATGTTAAATAATAATTTGCTTTTTATCATTAGTGCTAGTTGACATGACTTATAACGAAGGGGAACCCCTACATAAAAGGAACTAATAGTAGATGATTATTTTCTCTTTATAGCTCATCTTGATTTAATTGGGTAAAGGGAGATAAATTATAAGATTAATTTATAGTTGACGGTTAAATAGTTAAAAATGACTAATCTTACTATTAATGTGACTTAATATTGACCATGAATACATGAATAACCATATATAAAGATTTCAAAGGTAACTTATAATATAATTATCTTTTGTACTGTAGATATGCAAATTGTTACATAGATATTAAATGGCTTATCGTTAATGATGTGTCCTTCTCAATGCACTATGCCTTCTCTCCCCCCTTTCCTTTAGAGTTACAATTATATCAATCCTTCGATTGGTCTAGAGTCAGAGTCTTATAAATCAGCATGCATCAACAGACATTAACGTGATCAACATGGCCCCTCCAACGGTAAATCAACGAAAGGTTGGAAACTAAGGGCTTGTGAGTGGACGATAAAGAAGAAAAAATGAGTAATTCGAGAGATAACGATAGTATTCATACGCGAGAAGAAAATCATGCATTCACCTCCCGTCATTAAAGCTTATATAGCCGAAGGGAGGGAATACCACATGATCTAATAGCTGGCCAAGTGAGTTGTCATACATGCCAACATAATCCACCACACATGTAGAGAGCTGGGAGCCAGCCAACCAGGCAACCTGAGGTTAGGCACTAGAGGGGATGGTTGAGTTGTACATCTAGTGTGGTCGGACCATTGGCTAGATGTCACCCTCATTTTCAACTATTGGGCTGAGGGCGGTTCTGGCAATTGAGCATGATGGTTGTGGTTGTTATGAATTATTGAAGGTTGAGGTTAAAGTGAACTAGTTCGGCAAGAGGGTCTCTGTTGGAGCAAACTCTTGTATTAGAGGATTAGCAGTTGGAAATGTGAATGGATGTGGAGACGAAGAGATTCTATTGTGCATGGATTTTTAGTCCCACATTAAAAGTTTCTTGGCTTTATTGTTAGTTTAAATTATGACACATGCATTGATGTTATAAACATATGCATGGGGAGAGACTCTCTCACGTGTTGGTGTGTAGGGGTGAGTGCAAATTCAGGGGTCAAATTTGCATCGAACCAAGTTAACTCATGTAAGGACATATCCTGCGCGCGTCGAATGTCAGACCGGCCGAGGCAAAATTTGCCCAAAAGAATGAACCAATGTTTTACCACCTGAATCTCTTTTTGTTATCTGCTTAAGAGTGTAACGGAAGCATTAATATGAAATAATTGGTGATTCCGTAATATCTCGACATTAATGATGATATTAAACTTATAAATGATGACTTCGTAACGTCTCAACATTAATGATGACATTAAACTCATTAATAATGATTTCATAACGTCTTAACATTAATAAAGACATTAAACTCATTAATGGTGACATTAAACCCAGGAATAAATGACCATAATTTAGTCATTCATTACAGGCAAGGTGAGAATTCTTATATAAGGAGGTTGAATCTTGAGCAAAGTATAGAGTAGCTAAAGATAAGTTAAAGAGCGTGTGAGAGGAAGAGCAGGAAGCGAACCTCTATCCACCCATATTCTCCCACAAAAATTTCCTCAGCAGTGCATCTATTCGGCTGAACTACTCGTGATAGCACTCGGGTGTATTCTCAGTTCGCCATAAACAATCCGTGGTTAGTTGCATTCATGGTTTTCCCGTTGTATCCTGAGAAACAAACACCCAAGAGAACTTTGAAGCACAGCTGGATGTTTTTACCGTTCATCCAATCCACATCACACCACTCATAAATCTAAGCAAGCACAAACCCTACCATCCTTTAGAAACCAAATTTAGCAACATACTAATGAATCCAACAAAAATACCTCATTGGAACATCACTTACCTTGGGAGGTAGCAGCAAATCAAAAGCTCACATCCCCTACTAACCTCTACCCACAACCACTAAGAACCCCTACACCAATTCTTTCTAGAATTAAATCCAGAACCTAGCTGTAGAGAATTTAATTAACTGAAACTCCAATAAACATAACCTTACTCACCTCAAATGATCCCTAATTCTTCAATCGAGACCCCAATCAGCCCAAGAAGGAAGAAGATCAAGATCCACTTAGGGAAGATCTATTGCTAGGCTGATCTGATACTTCCCTTTGATCCAGACCAGAAGAACACCACGTAAGAAACCCATTACATAATAATTTTGAATTCACAGCATTTCCCGACACTTACCTTAATCAATCGCCTCCAGTTGGTGCCATGTGATCCACTTCAGCTGGTGATGATCCAATTCGCCCTCCAGCGAGCAGATTAAAGAGGAGAAGTGAAAGGGGTTCGATCGGTCGGGAAAGATATGAATCAACTTTCTCCCCATCGTGCCCTAGCTCCGCCGAGTCGCTGTCGTGCGCGCAAGCACAACCTAAGAGAGGATCGCTCTGTCGAAGATGGTCAGACCCATCAAGGTCAGGTGACGCTTTCCCCCTGGTGACACGGTGAAGACGAGATGCCGGTGAAGAGCACTGCTCCGTCGGTGTCGAGTCGTCCGCACACGCGAGAGAGAGAAAGAGGAAAATAAGAGGAGAGGAAGAAGAATTGGTGGCTTGCTTCCTCATCAAAGCTCCGGTGGTTGCTTTGCACTGGCGACACTGAGAAAGGAAGAGGATCGCTGGTGGAGAAGTGAGGATCGGGACGCAGGGGAAGGAGAAGAAAGATCAAGCGGAGAAATGAAAGAAAATGGGAAAATAAAACTTATATACTTAGCTTTAATTAAATCCGACTTTAGGTTAAATTAATTAAACCTAAAGTTAATTCCTCAATCAACTCCCACTTAAATAGTGTTCCAAACAGGCCTCCTCTGTACCCTGAAATTCATCCCCTTAAAATGAGTCATACGGACTCTGTTTAAATCCCGAAAATTTTCTAAAA
>JBBMJZ010413112.1:6782864-6797146 GCA_037833815.1 Zingiber zerumbet
TCGACTATGTCGCCGGTCGGGGGAAGGCGAGCGACAGCGATAACTTCTAGGGGTCGGTTGGGTGATCGAGGTGAATCCGTGACAATTGCGGGTGTTGTGGGTTGCTGACTGGTGGAAGACAAAGAACATAGGAATCCATACATTTCCTTTTGGTTTTGGCCGTTCAGACGCCACATGCTAGACGACATGTGGCCTTACTTCATGGTGTGGCCATGTTCCTTCTGCTCGGGGCCCTCTTAGTGGATGATGGCTGATCGGCGACATTCGCTCGGTCGGCGCCGATGGTTCGGGTGGCACTTCCTTCCTTCTAACCGCCTGAGCCTCCTCCACGTTTATGTACTTGTTGGTCTTCTTCAACATATGGTCGTAGTCTTGGGGTGACTTCCTAACGAGCGACTGTAAGAAGTCCCCGTCCACGAGTCCTTGCGTGAATGCGTTCATCATGGTCTCGGACGAGACTGATGGAATATCCATTGTCACCTGATTGAAGAGTTGGATGTAGGCTCAGAGGGTCTCCCTTGGGACCTGCTTCATGGAAAACAAACTGACGTTTGTCTTCTGATAGCGCCTGCTGCTTGGAAAGTGGTGAAGAAAAACCGTTCGGAAGTCTTTGAAGCTTCAAATTGACCTGTTAGGCAGCCTCTGAAACCAGCGTTGGGCCGAGCCGGATAATATAGTGAGGAAGACTCGGCACTTGACTCCATCTGTGTATTGATGAAGAGTAGCAGCATTATCAAACTTACCGAGGTGGTCATCCGGATCAGTCGAGCCGTTGTACTCTCCGATCGCCAGAGGGGCATAGTGCCTAGGCAGAGGATCCTGCAGAATCTCTTCGGAGAACTGACGGTTAATCCGCTCGGATGACGTGTTGCCTCGGGACACCTTGCCCTTCCGTGCATCCCGAATGGGAGTTTCGTATGACGAGGATCCTCGATCCTAGTTTGCTTGGGCGACTTCAGATGGTGTTTGGAACAAAGCCCGATGGACGGAATCGGGGCGGGTGGTGCTTCTACTTGGGTGCTGGTCGGCCCTTTGTTTTGTCCCCATATGGAGAGTTGTTCCGGCCGGTCTTCATGTGTCGCTCGGCCACCGGATGCCGACGTTGCTTGTTGCGCCAACCGCTCGGCTAACGTATTTTGCTGCTGCTCGACTATCTTAGCCGCTCGCACCTGTATGAGTGCGTCGAGCTCCTCTTGAGAGAGCGTCACAGTGTGAGGTCGTCCAACTTCCTCCATCTCGTTGGCTCGGATGCAGGTGCGTTCTCACAGACGGCGCCAAATTTGATCCTGTCCGAGTCGAAGAGGTGGATGCTGGGAATGTGACGCTCCTGTTGACTCCGTGAGGACCTCCTGCTGATGTGGACCTGCAACCACAAGACAACAGTGCCAAGCCGGGGAAGGGTTCCCGGATGATGGCCCTCCGACGCTCAAGTCAGGTCTCCGACGGCAAAGAAACGAAGTAGAGAAATGAGAACAGTGTAACATGGTAGCTACAGTAGAATGAATATACCTCCGATGAAGCATAGGGCTCCTTATATAGAGCCCCCGGGAACGCGCACACACGCTTCCCAAAGTGTACATGCTTCTCAAAGCTTACCTTGAAAGGACGTGTCAGTAAAGCGTCCCTGACACCCTACCTTAACAACCCGAACATATCTTTGATAAGACAGTGGAAGTTTCCACCGTACGATTGTGATAACGTGAGTATAGTTGCTTATCCTGATCGAGCCGAGTGGATAGCCCGGTCAGGCAGCTGCCGGGGGCATTGGCCACACCTTGACTCCACGTGTCATTGACCCTCCTCGGGGCAAGAGCCCCTTTTTATCGTCGGATTACGCGTGTAGTAGAATAAATGAAGTATGTGTACCTTGCCATCGAAGAAGACTCCCGTTTATATATCACCTCTATAACTTCCGCAATCATGAGATGACAGAGAATGTCGGGTGTTAGAAGTTGTCGAGCAATGGAGTATATGTATCTTGGAAGGCGTACAACCCTAGTCCGAGGAATCTTTCGTTATACGTGTGCATCCTTTTTATAATTGATGCTCTTACTACGACGATTGAAGAAATATGCTGTCATAATGTGTCAGCTAAGGGAAAACATAAATGAATATTCTCTTACAAACGGTTGTTATTCTCTGACAGATTGTTAGGATTCTCTGATAATGTTGTTCCCTAACTATATCTCTGCCAAGAGTTGGCCTGATCGGGTGCCCATTATGGCGGATGATGGATGGAATATTGATTCTGGAGATCTGAGTGAAATCCTGCCCTATTTTTAGGGCTGCTCGAATGTATGTTGTGATTCTGGAAATTTGAGTGAACCTATAGAAACGAGTCCCTTGGGTCAAGGCAGTTCTCTGACCGTCCGACCGTAAATAGGGCTGCTTACTTCTGGAGTATAGGGAACTGAGCCCCAAGAGGCCCGACCAACCTTTTAATCAGGCATCATTACAATTGGGGACTGGTTTATGATTACTGAGGTAATATCTCGAGCTATTCAAATCCGGTCGAGTTTTTGAAAGTTACCCAACCTGGTCACCCTTTTAACCCGATCGATTGTACATAGGAGGGCGAGAGAATAAATAGGAAGACTCGCATGTTTGTATGATAGTATATGCGGTTGTACCCTAAGTGAAAGGTTGGATGATTGGGACCCTACCAAGTGTGTTCCCGACCATCCTTTAGATTGGCCTGTTTTATCTTTGCCCGGATGAATAGTGAGCGGTTGGATGTACAAAGTATTGTAGTGCCTTCCCTTTAAACACGACCGGTCGCCCCTGAATCGGGGTGCGTAAGTATTGGGCGAGGGGCTAGGCCCTGCTCAAGAGTGACCTTTTGACTGGTACCTTTCTTTGACTTAGACGACCACCTCACCTGGACTTGGACCATCACCTCACCTTAACTTTACCTTCCACGTTAGCCCAGAGTCCGCTTTTAACACACCGTATCATGCACCATGAAAACTCCTCACCTCAGCAACCCTTCCAGGATGACATCCTATTATCTAGAAGGAAGGTAAATTATGACAAGCTTCATTCAGCAACAACAACGCATACAGGGGGTTATGAAATGACAAGGGGCGTTATGAAATCAGTTGTGTGATCATTCTTCCATATGACAAGGGGCGTTATGAAATGCATGTCCATAGGACAACTTCACCACATAGATTATCTAAAGAAACAACCACACTTACTTTATTAATAGAAATTCATTTATGAACAACCTCAAGGAAAGTCGAGGTCGTCATTTATCCAAACAAATAATATTGACAAAATCACACAGAATGCAAAGACTATATTTCAGTATCTTAGAGAATACAAACTCTAGGATACCTAGAAGCATTATTCAACTCTAGGATTATCAAATACGTAGCAAACCTTTATTCAGAAGGAAGCAAGAAGCCTACTCACTAATGAATCATCTTCCACTTTCTATACTCAATAGTGCCTCAATGTCCAAACTACGATACCTAGAATTAAGTAGAGTATTCAGATGATGCTACATTTTGCATCCTTTGTGGAGGCTCATGAACATATTCTGATGTTACAATTATGTCATCATCAACAGGCTTCTGGTGTTTACTTTGCATGTCTAAAATTTGCTTATTTTTTCTCAGCTTTCCAAGATCCTCTGCCACTTCTTTCATAGTGGGCCTTTCATCTCCGTTAGAATTCAGACAAAGAACAACCAACTTGCACACCTCTTTAATCACTGCCATGTCTTCTTCTTTCTTAATTTCTGGATCCACCATTTCTTCAACCTTATTTTCCTTCATTGCAGAAATGAAACAGGCCGTGAGCAGCATTTCCTCACCTGACACATTGAACTCTAGTGCCTTCTTCCTTGTGAGAAGCTTTAGAATCACTACTCCAAAGCTGAAAACATCACTTTTTTTGTCAGTCGACAAGTTAACAGGTACTCAGGATCCAAGTAACCACGAGTCCCTTGCACAAATGTACCCAATTGAGTTGCATCGATGGGAGCTAGTTTTGATGCTCCAAAATCTGAAACCTTTGCGGTATACTCATCATCCAGGAGGATGTTGGAGGACTTCACATCTCCGTGAATGATCGGTGTAGAAGCTGATGAATGCAAGTAGCCTAGAGCATCAGCAGACTCCACGGCAATCGTTAAACGGGCATCCAGTGGTATATGAAACTTGTGAGACTTGGTATGTAGATACTCAAATAGATTTCCTTTTGATACTAATTCATATACAAGCATTGGAACCTCAACCTCTAAGCAGCATCCTAAGAGCTTGATGATATTCTTGTGATTTAGCTGTGATAGGATGAGCATCTCTTTTGCAAATTCCCTAGTTTGTCTCTCGTCGACCAGCTTCGACTTCTTGATCGCTACTAGTATGTTGTTTTCAAGCATTCCTTTGTAAACTGTCCCTTGTCCTCCACGACCAATAATTCGACTTGAGCTGAAGTTATCTGTAGCCTTCTTCAATTCTTCTTGTGTAAACAACTTAAAAGTGGCACCTCGATAAGAATTCATTTGTTGTTGTAGTAACACACCTCCATTCTGTTCGAAAAACTTTTGCCTAGTTTTCATAAGCTTTCTTTTTTTCAATCCTAAGTAGATAGAAAAGCCTAAGATGGCTAAGAAAAGGATACTGCTCATCGTAGCTGCACATAAAAGATATTGATAATTATAAATTGTGAACTGAAGAGTGAAGAGATTGTTACATTCAAGAACCAAATTATTGATATTAGCCATCATTTGCCTTAAACAGAGGACAAAGCATATTCATTCAATACCACCTACCTAAAAGAGAATGAAATTGTTAGTCTTCCTGCAATCTCCTTGTTATGTGCATCTGCCCCTCATATTAGTTAGCTTGTAATGATACTGCAATCTAATTCGCTAAGTATTTGGTGAAGATCACACCACATCCATAAAACTTTTCATACTCCAAGTAAACTCAGAGGACTAATCCAACATTCTATACCTCCATTGCTAATTAAGTTATGCACTATAGTTGGGATTTGACCCTTGGATGCCTGATTAACTACTTAAGGATCTAACCTCTGCACTATTATCCCAGAGACATACTCTAAGCATTTTAATCTTAATTTATTGTAGTAAAAGGTGGAATCCGTCACCTCAGCGGTCCCACACGGTCGGCCCCACGACCATTTGTGAGGAGGTAAATCGGGAAGCTGTAGTTGGTTAGTGCGAGGAAGAGCTTTTTTCCTCGTCTTTGCCGAGATTTGAACCCTTGCCCTATTGTAGCAACTCTACCCCGTACTAAACAACTCAACCTTACCCCGGGGGCATTTTAATCTTAATTTATGACACAAGACATCGAGGACATTATTCCCAAGGCTTGTTCTGCCCATTAGAATGCTCACCAATAAATTTGTCATCCTTAATTATCAAAAAAATCTTACTTCCAATCGAACTCTAAAATATAGAACCTTTCTATTCTATGTGTTATGAAGTTCCTATCATGCTTAGAACATTCTTGTGTCTGTTATGCTTACTTTTCACCTAATTGAAGTCTAAGGTGTCCTACTTTCAATATAGTAACTCGTGATATTATAGACTTGTTCTTATTAGGTGGCTTATACACTATCAGCTCAAATGAGATATCACCTATAGGATAAACCCTAGTAGGCAAGATGTCCTGCACCACCTCAAGTTGATTTACAATAGCACTAGTACAGTGAGATGCAGAATTCTACTCAACTGCAGTGTAATCTTGTGAAAGTTCATGTTTAAATAGTAGAGGTGATGTCTAGAATACCTTGTATGGACCTTAAATCCAATCAATCTTCCCTAGCCACACTATGTGGCATGCACGACACAGAATAGACAGTCACATAAATTTCTCTTTCTTCTCTCTTCTTCTCCATATTTTGAAAGCCTTTTTGAGACGGGCTTTTATTTCAGAAAACTCCAAGGTTATTTCTTTTCTCTCTTTTTTTTTACCAAGTCAACAAGAAACGAGAAGTCCTCTTTTCTTTTCTCCATTATTTTCCATCCTTAGCTTCTCTCCCTTGACTCATACCTACAAGAAACTCATACCAAAACTCCAAAGAATACAACAACACGAGCCAAAAGACAGAAAACAACCATTAAAAATATGCAATTAAAAAAACACCCCCTAAATTGTATTATCATTTTTAGTTTCACTTACCAATTAGCACCTTTAGATATTGAGGCAAAGTGCTTGATATTGTTATTGGATGGCAGCCATCCTTGGTGGTTGGATTACCCATTGTGCCTTGTGGACATGAACAGGTATAATTGCCTATCGTATTTATACAGCTTCCATAACAGCTATACTCTGACCAGAGACTGCATTCGTCAATATCTGCAACCAAACAATGTCTAAAATCAACAAAATCCTTGTGGCAATTATCCTTTTTATTCAATTAATTAGCAATGCTCTACCTTGGCATCCACCATCTTCATAAGGGTTGCCTTGGTAGCCTCTTGTGCAGTTGCAGATGTATCCTGCTCCGGTGCTAGAATTGAAGCACTCGCTATTCTTATCAGCGCAAGCGTATGATGCCGGTGGCGACTTCGGGTTCCGGCGAGCCTCCTCACAAATTGTCATATTTCCCACGTTCCAATCCAACACCACCGGCACCCCAGATTTGTAAGTCTGATTCAATGGTGTACTCCCACTAAGATGTGCTGAGCTAAAGTTGTACCTGATAAATTAAGAAGGCTAAACAACACTCTTATTTTAATTCCTTTAAATCGCTTTATTATTATGATTATATATTTACTTTTCCATGTCATAATCTCCCTGAAATGAAGATTCTCATATGTTCTTTTCTTTTCTCAATTCGAGTTCTTATTTCTTTCTTAGAATTCTTAGAATTCATGATGTTAATAAAAAACATAAGTTTTATCAATTAGTATCAGAGTCAGATTCTGTCTTATCATTTTTAATGACGATAAAATTTAAATTTTTTATTGATTTATTATTTGTATGTTAGATTAAATTTTCTAATATAATATAATTTTTTGATCATCGAAAATTATGTAAGAGAAAATTAGAATAGACTTATTTTTCGAGTTTTTAGTATTTCTGTGAAGAAGACGAAGAATGACGAAAACTATCATTGTTTAACCTAATTTTAAGTAAAATTGTAATGGTTCAATTGATTGCTTTGATCGAGCAATCGATTACTGAGTCTAAAGTTTTGAACAGAAATAGTTAAAATTTAATTTATTAACTCTGAAACTCGTGACTACGTTAATTATAAATTGATTAGAAGTATTTTTAATCTATTGAAATTATATATTTTTTTAAAATGATCAAATTTATGTTTTTAATTTATTGAGATTCAGGTTTTAATCGATTAAGTTCTTTATAGTCTATTAAGAAACCGTATGTTACTGTTTCACGTAATTAATCTTCAAACAATATATTACTGCTTCATAAAATTTTAAAAAAATATCTTTGAAACGTAATTACTGTTTCATGCCAAAAAAAAATTAATCGCTGAATTTTTTTTTTCTGAAACAGTAGTTTAGTTTCGTAAACGAACGTAAATTGTTTTACCGTGAAACATCACCAAGGAAAAAACAGAAACAAAATTATATTAAATAATTTGTAATGCAGGAATAATTAAGGGATTTGTTCTATATATCTCCGTAATAATATAATATTATCAACTTTATATTTAGACCCTCGTAACTTTGCTCTTAGGTTCTATTCAAAATGTAATGATCCCTCGACGCTCACTTGGCTACCAGGATTCATAAACTTTAGTACTTATCGTTTAGAGTTCGAATCCTGTGAAAGGTAAAAATCCACTAGTCAGGGGTGGGAAGACCTTATAAGTAAGGACACATGCCCAAGGGTCATCGGTCGACGATATAAGGGGTCGCCAGTTGGGTCGCCCAAGGGACCGCCAGTTGGGTCGTCCAAGGGGTCGAGGGGTCGGGTCGTTACACAAAAGGTGTCATACTAATGGAGATATCATGCATCCTTTTAACCCCATGATCTTTACGAAATCTTTCCAATGTGGGACTTTGATTGAACCTCAATAATCATCCCCTCAAACAAAAGACTACAATTGCTCTTATGGTCCGACCTCCCTATGAGCATCTGGTCACCCTGACCTGCTCTGGACCTCCCCGCAAGCATCCACATCTAGTCACCTTGACCTACTCAGGGCCTCCCTGCGAGTATTCAGTTACCTTGACTTGCTTCGGGCCTCCCTGTGAGCATTCGGTCACCCTGACATACTCGTCTCCCCGCGAGCATCCAGTCATCCTGACCTGCTCCGGACCTCTCCGTGAGTATCCGGTCACCCTGACCTGCTTCGGGGCCTTTCCCACAAGCATCTGGTCATCCTGACCTATTCTGGGCCTCCCTGTAAGTAGCTGGATCCGGTTAATCTTGACCTGCTTCAAGTTTATCCGTGAGCATCTGGTCACCCTGACCTGCTTCGGGCCTCCCTGCGAGCATCCGATCACTCTGACCTACTTACCTCCCCGTAAGTATCCGATCACCCTAACTTGCTCCAGACCTCCCTGCAAGCATCTAGTCATCTTGACCTACTTCGGGCTCACCCTCAACTTCATTCAAGGTCGCCCCACATGACATTTGGTCTGGACCATGGCTCTGATACCATTTGTTGTGCCCAAAGGATGTCTACATATCATCGCAATGACATGATATTGTCCACTTTGGACCTAAACTCTCATGTCATTGCTCTTGGGCTCTACCCAAAAGGCTTCATGCTAATGGAGATATCGTGTATCCTTTTAACTCCATAATCTTTACCAAATCTTTCCAATATGGGACTTTGATTAAACCCTAACAGAATTAAATAATATTAAGTAATACTATTTAATTATAGAATTTAAAGAAAACTTTAACTTCTTAATGGAGGGTTCTGTATATACTCATGTAGTCGTATACAGTATAATTTCAAATCGATTACCAATCGATTACCATAAGGTATTAATCGATTCATAAATCTAATTTGGTATTGTTAAAGCCGATTAAGTAATTTTTGTTTGAATAAAGTTCCCAAGATTTTCTTGAATCTATCTACACAACGTACTAATAAATTGAACTAATGTACCCAAAGAAAGATACCTTAGGTATGTTTAGTGCATTTATGTTGGTAGACGTATATCTATGTTAAGAGTAATCGGCTCAAAAGAAGGTTACTTTTGTGCCAGATATATGTTTAGGGTAGCTTACAACTATAAAACAAAAATATTATTTTGTTGAGATTATGCACAAAATATGTCGGCCCAAAGGAAGACATATTATGTGGCTAATTAAGGTTGTTGTGAGCTATGAATCCAAATATAATTTATATAAAGTATTATATTGTGCGTACAATGTGTCGGCTCAAAGGAAGACACATTGTGTGGTCAATTAAAGTTTAAGTTATATATGAAGGTACCGTTAACAAATTGTATTTTAGTTCACAGAGTAAAATACAATGTTGTATTTGATATTTCATAAAGAGATCATTCATATGTATTTAAAATTTTATTTTATTTATATAATCTTGTGTTTTATTACTTGCACTTATACATATTCTTCGATTTAATTAAATTGTGGGTTTAAATAAATTTCTCTCTTTAATTTCAGTACAATCTGTAACTGTCGGTATTTATAATATCTCAACATTAACTAGTTTGAATTTTGTTGAATGAAAATACGTGATCATAATCTTAGGTTGCATGGACTTAGACTATGCATTAAGGAATGATCGCCTCGTACCTCTGATTAGTGCTAGTACTATAGAGCAGAGGGCTAAATTTCAGTTGTGGAAGAAATCAAATCGCATGTGTCTGAGTATCATGAGACTTTCCTTACTAGCACCAATAAAGGGCTTAATAACAGAGGGAGCAAATGCTAGGAGTTTCCTTGATCAACTGACAAACCGATTCACCTTAAATGAAAAGGTCGAGACTACCACACTTCTTACGAAGTTGGTAACTATATGATACAATGGTAAAAGAAACATAAGAGAGTACATTATGGAGATGTTCAATATAGGGACAAGTCTGAAAGCGCTAAAACTTGATATGTTTGAGTGTATGTTACTGTATTTCGTCTTGATGTCTCTGTCTACACGGTTTACTCCTTTTAAGATATTGTATAATACTCAAAAGGAAAAAATGGATATTGAATGAGTGCATTGCTCAATGCGTACAAGAGGAGGGGAGATTAAAGATTAAAACATTTGAGAGTGCTCACTTAGCATCTGGTTCTCAAAATACGAGCAAGAAGCGAAAGACGATCAATAATAAAGGAAAAAGAAAACAAATTGTACATTCGGGAGGCAATAGTCATAAGGAGCACAAGAAGTAGGATAAGGAATGCACTTGCTTATTTTGCAAGAAAAAAGGCCATATGAAGAAAAACTGCCTCAAATATGCTAATTGGTGTGTAAAGAAGGGTAAATTTCTCAACTTTATTAGTTCAGAAGTTAATTTAGCTATTGTATCCACTAACATTTGGTGGATAAATACCGATGCTACTACTCATATAAGTATCACTATGCAGGATTGTCTTAGGAGCCGACTTCCACTTGATGGTAAAAGATACATCTATACAGAAAATGGAAAAAGGGTCAAAGTCGAGTTGATTGGTGTTTTTAGACTTTATTTAGGAACCAATGTCTTTTTGAATTTAGAAAATATATATATTGTACCATCTTTTCAACAGAATTTAATTTCAATTTCTTGTTTAGACAAATCAAGTTATTCTTGTTCATTTAGAAATAAAATTTTTAATATTTTTTTTAATTTAGTGTTGGTTGGCAATGATTCCTTGGTTGATAATCTTTATAAATTGAACACTTTTACTCCTACGGTTGACAACGTAATAATGCATAGTATATGTACGAAACATAAATTGATCGACGAGAATTCTTCCATGTTGTGGCATAGGCATTTGGGATATATATTCAAACAACACCTAGAAAGGTTAATGTCACAGGAATTCTCAATTCCTTGACATGTCAGACTTTGATATATGCATAGAATGTGTTAAAGGGAAGACCACTAACAAAAGGAACAAGGGGGCTAGTCGTTGTAGTGACGTTTTGGAGGTAATACATATGGACATTTATAGACCATTACCTAAGACATCTTGGAATGGACACACATGTTTTATTAGCTTCATAGACGACTATTCCAGATTTAGCTATCTGTACCTTATTCATGAGAAGTCACAATCTTTAGACATGTTCAAAATTTTTAAAGTCAAAGTTAAACTTCAACTAGGTAAAAAAAATTAAAGCCGTCTGATCAGACCGTAGAGGTGAATATTATGGTAGATATAATGGATCAGGTGAACAACGTCTAGGACCTTTTGCGAATTACCTTGCTAAGTGTGGGATTGTGCCTTAGTATACCATGCCTGGTACTCCCAGTCAGAATGGTGTAGGTGAACATTGCAATTGTACCCTAAAAGATATGGTAAGAAGTATGATGACTTTCACTTTTCTACTAAAACCTTTGTGGGATGAAACACTCAAGATTACAGTTTACCTACTCAATAAAATATCTAGTAAGGTAGTAACTAAAACCCTATTCGAGATGTGGATGGGTAAAAGGCCTAGCATTAGACATTTACATGTCTTGGATTGTCCAGTTGAAGGTAGGACTCACGAAAGGAAACTGGACTCAAGAACAGTTAGCTGTAATTTTGTAAGTTATTCTGAGAAGTCAAGAGGGTATAAATTTTATAATCCCTTTAATAGATTCTTCTTTGAAACGGGAAATGCCAAGTTCATTGAGGATAGTGGGAATGATAAGGTCATGGAAGTATCTTTTGAGGAATGGGTTGGCAATTCTCTTATGGTTACTACTAGTACGATTAGTAGCGATGTAGTTACCATACCACACATTATGTGTATCACACGTCTAGTGAGCATAGTGAACTAAGATATTTTCATGACATCTCTAATGCAATTAAAGGAGTCTGCCACTGAAATTGAAGTATTACCTCATATTAATGAGTAAGTATCTCAACCACCTAAAATACAAGTGCCTTTAAGGTGATCCACAAGGGAACGAAGAACCACGAATTCTCGTGATTATGTTTATCTCCAAGAGCATAATTTTGACATATGATTGGAAAGTTATCCTGTATCTTTTTAGAAGTCAAACAATGCTTTAACCTTGAAAAGTAGATTAACGCCAAGTAAGAAGCGTTGAAGTCTATGAGACAATGACATTTGGGAACTTGTCGAATTGCCTAAAGGTGAGAAACCCGTTGGTTGTAAATAGATATTTAAAACCAAGCGGGATTCAAAGGGCAATGTCAAAAAGTATAAGATCTGTCTTGTTGCTAAGAGATTCACTCAGAAAGAAGACATTGATTACAAGAAGACTTTCTCACATGTGTCGACGAAAAACCCCCTTAGGGTAATCATGGCACTTGTAGCTTATTATAATTTGGAGCTAAATCAAATGGACGTAATGACTACATTCCTCAATGGAGACATAGAGGAGTCTATATATATAACGCAACTAGAGAACTTTGAGTCTAAGGACTCAAAGCACCTAGTATGTAAATTAAAAAAAGTTCATTTATGATTTAAAATAGGTATCTCATCAGTGGTACCAGAAAGTTGATCAAGTAGTTACCTCATTTGGATTTTAAAAGAATCTCGCTAATCGGTGTATATATGTTAAGTTTAGTAGTGCAAGTTTGTTATACTTGTTTTATACATGGATGATATATTCCTTGCGAGCAGTAATAAGGGTCTGCTATGTCAAACAAATTCATTTCTATCTTGTAATTTTGAAATAAAAGATTTTAGTGAAGCATCCTTTATTTTAGGCATATAGATATATTATGATCGTTCAAGAGACATTTTTGGACTTTCACAATAGATCTATATTGAAAAGATGCTTATAAGGTATGTTATGCAGAACTGTACACTTGATGACGCATCTGTGTCAAGAGGTGACAAGTTCAGCTTGTAGCATTATCTACGACTTGAACTTGAAATAAAGGAGATGGAACAATTCTCATATGCACCAGCAATGGAAAGTCTCATGTATGCATAAATTTATACTCGACCAGATATAACATTATAGTGGGGATGTTAGATAGATATGTTAGTAACCCAAGACTGTCACAATGGAAAGAGATTAAGAGAGTGACGCGATATTTGTAAAGAACTAAAGGACATATAGTCAAGTATCAGAGATCAGATCACCTGGAGATGAGGATTTTCAAACTTCAATTTTGTTGGATGCTTGGATAGTAGGAGGTCCACTTCATACTATATTTTCATGCTGGCTAGAGGAGCTATATCTTGGAAGAGCGTCAAACAGACGCTAATAGCTGCTTTTACTATGGAGGCAAAATTGATAGCATGCTATAAAACATCCAATCATGGGATTTAGCTACAAAACTTCATTATAGCATTGCAGATCATTGATGATATTGATAGGCCACTGAATATCTACTGTGATAGTAAAGTCACAGAACTTTATGCCAAGAACAACCGCAGTTTATCGAAGTCCAAGGACATTGATATCAAGTTTCTAGCCGTTAAAGAAAGAGTTCAGAGTTATCAGATCATGGTAGAGTACATTAACACAGATTCTATGTTGGTCGATCCACTCACTAAAAGCTTGGTGCCGAAGGTATTTTATAGGCATATTGTGGATATGAGAGTTCTTATGGAAGAAGAACTTATCTAGTAGGAATCTGTATTTATTTTATTGCTCTATGTTGATTAATAAAAATAAACATTTATTTTGATTATTGTACATACTTAAAGTTCAAAACATTAATGAGAATTAAGATGACCATTTGGAAATTGACATTTTATATAATTTGTACTCAACACATCCACATCTTGATTTATGTCATTAATAATATTGGTATTGTGATTACTGTTGGGACTTGTCACGATCATATACAGTAGTTATGATATCTTTAGTGTTATACCAATGAAGTTAATGGATCAGATTAATTACTGTTGGGACTTTCGGGTCGCAAAAACCGCTTTTTACGTTGCGGAAACTCCGAAGTCTTGCCACTGGATCCGTGCGAAGATAAAAAAAAAATTACATGTACTTGTTTCTATCTTAGATCTACTCTAGATCTACATGGTAAATATTATACCTTTGAAGCGAAGCCCTTCGTAAATCCTGCTCGTCCAAAGGTTGCCGGATCTCGAGTGTGTTCAAGTGGACATACCTCTATATGTATCCACACGAACAAAAAATGGAGAAAGACACAACTAGAGTGTGCTAGCACTCTAGGTGGTCACGGCAAGGATGAGAGGGAGAGAACTAGAAGAGAGAGGAATAA
>JBBMJZ010413112.1:6825227-6838631 GCA_037833815.1 Zingiber zerumbet
ATTGCACCTGCAATCTCTATGTATTGTCAAACATCGAAACTCAAACATCAAGACTCAAGCTTGAGCCAACTCAAACTTAGTCAACCATGTCAACCTTGACCTAGGGGATATTGCACCAACACTACTGTTAGCGACACAAACTCCCAAAAGGATATGATAAGATATTTTATGGGGGCACGCGCAACCGACTGGAGCCCACTTGGCAGTGTCCTTAGGGTCTGCCGACTCGTCTCTTTCCTTACTTTCTGACCGTCGTCGGTTATCCCGCTCTAACTGGACGTAGAGCTCGGTTAGTGAGACCAACTGTTACATAGCTTTCTTTATTGTCGGAGAGCAATTTTACCAGGGCAGAGAGAGATGACTTACTTGTCTCCTAAGCTAGTATCATCCACTTGATAGTACCCATTCCGCTTGGTTGTACCCAATTCGATCAGCCGACTTGGATATCCCACTTGACTTTGTCTTCTACATCAGTCGATTTTCCTACTTTAACCTTTTTTATGGGACCCCTCATCATTACCAGATCATGATTATTTTCAAAATTCTTAAATTACCCCTACTCTAAATATAAATTATAAATTTAAAATTTTCATTAAGTTAAACTTTTAAATGTTATTATTGAATAATAATTATATAATAATTATTAATTTTTTAATATATATGTACCACGCCCGTTCTGTGAAATGATATTAAAAGAAACGGTAGAATCCGTGACAGTTATCGTGACACAAACCATGCATATGAGTGTCACCATATCAATATTAAACTTTCACTCTATGTTCCGTGAGGGGATGGGAGATTCATTAATGGAATGGAAAGGAAGGATAACTTTCTTACCTTCTAAATTGGAGTGTAGGCATGATAATTTTCTTTTAACCCGATAAAAAAATTAATATCAACCTGATTGAAATAAAATATTAAGAGACTATAAATATCTCACCTTAATACCCAATTATATATATATATATAATCTATTTTTAAAATTATATTTTTAATATAGTTTAACTATCCGAACGTGGAGTAGATTTCACGATCGTAATTCCATCGATGACAGGAAGACTACGTTTGATTGAGCGTAATGTAATTGAGCTTGTAATGTAATTAAATTTGTAATGTAATGTAATCTTGATTACATTACTATGTTTGGTAATATAATGTATGTAATCTTTGATTACAAGGGTGATTACATTTTTTTGTTTGGTGTCCATTATTTTTTATAAGGAATGTAATTCGTGTTATTATAAAATGACAAAAATATCCTGCGACCTACCGACGGTCGCCGCACCTCTGTCAGACCTTGCGGCAGTCACCGGCAACCAGCGGCCGACTAGGGGTATATTCGACATTCAAATTTTAGTTAAATAGTGATCTCGTAATGCAATCGGATTACACAGTATTTGGTTTGTAATCCAGATTACAAAACTTCACTATCTTTTGTAATTGAGACTACATTACATTACAAGTTTAAAGCTAAACCAAACAAAATAATCAGCCTTGTAATGTAATCCTGATTACATTACAAGGCAAACTACACCCTACCAAACGTAGCCTAAGCATATTCTATGGAAAAGATACAAATAAGATTATATGGGGCACCTGGATTCTCCACCCACCAATCGGATTTTAAAATACAAGAGCAATGTCCACACGCCCAACCTAAAAGGTTTCATGTCAAAGGCTGGTTAAAAATATCTATAAAATTACTACCACATGCCATGAACCATAGATAGCCCTATTAATATTATATGTAAAATAGTGATAATATAGTATATTTTCAATTAACTTAGGTTGTATTTAAAATACATAACTTACTATGCTTTTAAATTCGAAAAAGATTAAATGATATTGTTAAACTCACAAGTGATGGTATTGAAAACTAGAACAAAGTATAATCACATTCCTGTCACTAACTTTGTTGAACCAAACATGTAAATATCACTACACGCATTGCATTCCTAGCAACTAAATCCCTTGGAACATCCCGTGCAAATTTGCTATCCCATGAATCATCTTGTAGCTACAATAATATACTAATATTAGTTGCCCGCCAACTTTATGGTTACACAATTGGTGGGTGATAGAGCAATTGGGCCTTAAAATCATGTTTATCTATTTGAGCCATTAATCAGCCAGACATAATAGTCCATCCTTCAGTAGCATCTCATTTTTCTTTGAATAAAAAAATGCATCCTTACTAGTTGTTACTTAATATTGGATAATAAAGCTGGTAACACACTCACCTCAAATCGAAGACCATCTCCTCGGCGCAAGGATTCCAATGCATGACGGATCTGATACAAGAAATATATGTAAGAACATTGAGGAAAAGTGCATACCTTCCACAGAGATGTTTGAGCAGTAAAGATAATTGTGAGGATTAGAATGAAGCAAAGAATACTTCCATGTAAACTTATGTAGTAAGAAGCTAGGAAGTTACAACTGTTAGAGCATTAACACTCAAGAAACAGTCAGCATCATCAACTAGACATGCTAGTGTAAATGCGCAGTTTAAGCTTTCCTTCATAGTTCAAGCTTTGCAATAAGTGATCCATCTAATGCTTAGTAATAAAAAATATTATATACCAGTTCCCTCCTTATTTCAACATTGCAGGAGCTACACTTATCCTTCTCTTGGTCTATTGTTGTCTTCCCATCTTCCATTTCATCCATAACACCCTATCATTTTCCTCTCCTAATCGTTATACTCCTAGCATCACACAACTTTTGATTTCTACTGCCACTAAACAACATGTTGCCTCACCCTTCATGAAACCTTAAAGTCACTTTCCCAACTTCCTGCGTTCAACTCTTATTCCTTGTCCAACATCTCCATTTGCACCATGTCATCCCTAGTTCTTTGAACTGTGGCTTCACCCACAACAACCACCATTGAACCACTTCTTCAGACAATCCATATCTTAGGCTAGCAATGTATCTAAATCTAAAGAGCCTTGGTTGAAGCCATATTGCCTACATTTCAGGGGCAATAACCGAATTGAGTTTAACAATTTAATGTATGGAGATGCCTTGGTAAGAGTCTTCCTAATTGTTGGCAAAGTGTTGGGATCAAATTATACCTATAATATCATCATTATCTGTTCATCCCCATCACCAAGTTGTGTTCATCTCAACCATTTGGAGGCAACTACATGGTTTTTACCTCTTCATTGAGCAGGCTATATCATTACTGATATCCAAATCAATTAAATCATTCTTTGCAAAAGTTGTTTTTCTCCTGTCTCTTACACTTTTCATTCTAATCGATTAAACACGTCGGACTATAGAAATTATAGGTTACTTTTAAACATATTCAAACCATTTCAACCTATTTCTCTCAGTCTATCATCTAGGAGAAACATGTATTAGTATGCATATATTGGACACACAGTAGCTCTACATCCAGTATACACTCATTAGAACAGAACTGTATAAAACATTGATTTAAATACATAAAAAATAGTAGCGTTCTATAAGCTAAAGCATTGCTCTTTATTGCTTAAACCTATGCACTTGTACTACTAGTACTATAAATGCCAATACTTATTTCTTTTATTGTTACATGAGATGTTTGAATAAAATCTTATATAAATGCAGTTGCACTATTGTTGCTCCATGAATCATATTTTTTACATAATAACTCCTTGATTCAAAAACACTACATCCACACAACAAAAAAACCTGTCTAATATCACTCCTATCCATCTCTCCTTTCTCAAATCGCTTCTCCAAAAAATTACCCTGACCCCTATCGATTGTCAACCCCCTCCTCTTCAAGCAAAGACACATGGGCCTTCCATGTGATCTGACATCTTGCTGCCAAACTATCCAAGCATCGTACTTCACTACATATTTTCATAAACGAAACATCTTCCCTTTCATTCCTAAGTTCAAGCTCAAGCAGCAAGTCTCAAGGTTAATATGAGCTCAATTTTTAGCATGAAAAACTACATGGTGAATAGATGGCAGACTGGACTTATAGACTTGGCTAGTTTAAAGATTTATCAAGACTCATAATATGGTGGCTGCAATTTGGAAATTGAATGGACTTGAATGACATTTTAGTAGTCATTCACACAACTTGACTCCCAAATAGGGTAACTAAACAATTATCACGAATTTAAATAGCCTTAAAAAATAATTATGACAGATCCATGACAATTATTATCATTAAGATGTGCAAGCATTAATAAGGTGTATACACAGTGCAACAGGATTAGAGAGGGCATTGGGTTCCGCTGGTGATTTATCTAGTAGATAGTATAAGTATGTCTACCACCTAAAAGCAAGGAGACCCATTTGTCCCTCCAAGTTTTCCTATGTTTGGGAAGATTGAGTTATCTTCGAACACCCAAGCAAATAAAGTGAAGTTTCAGCTACATTCAGCTGCATTAGGCGATTCGAACTAATTGTTTTTCATCATACCTTGAAGTAAATTTGGTTTTGTTCGCAGAAACATGACAATCAGATCAAACTAGGTGAAAATAATGCAGTACACACACATTGAACAGTTACTCAGCTGTGAAGTGTGATCTGTTGGATGACATGTGTAGAAAAATTGAGATTGGATGTGCTTATTCCTAGACTTTAGAACATATAAATCATTTCAAGAAGGAAAAGACAAAATGCTAAACACTCAGCAACTATGTTGGAACACAAGTTCCTTGAGAAAATATACTCTTTCCATATATAACTTGGAGATCAAGGGCTGACATGGCTATTTCTAAAAATTTTAACACGCAATCAATAGGTAATGTGTTCAAGTATCATATATCCAATTGTAGCAAAGTGTCATATATCCAAGATGGGTATGGAAGTGGTAGATGAAGAGTCAATTGTATCTCTATTTTCTTTTTGAGTTGTATCACTGTTAATTATACAGTGTTCAACAGTTGCATTTTAAATAATTACACATTGCTAATAGAGAAATTCATTAGAAAGTGTGAACTGTTTCCTAAGTGGTCAAAAGAAACAAAGCAGAAGCGAAATCACAATGTAAAAAAGAATAGTTAGAGCATCAAAATCCCTCTTGAATTATATAAAATGCCTGATTGACAAATACCTCTGACAACATCCTACTTCTATCCTCCCCTGAAGCAGTTAAACTTCTAAGAGATATGGGAGCACCCAAAAGACCATGATTGCGCCTTCTCAACAAATTTGGTGACCTTGCATGTGACATAGGTGGTGGGCCACGCAAACTTGCTCTAATCTGAGCTACCTCGTGTGAGCTAAAAGAGTGACCAGAAGGCAGTGGAGGAAAGTTAGTACCCTGACCTCCAGATTCAGAGCTTCCAGGTGGAAATAAAGATGGATAAGTAGCTTCTGTCAAGGGAGGAAATTGTGTAGGATTTTGATGAGGTACCCAAGAAGCTAATGTTGGATACAACCCTGAGCTTGTACCAGTTTGTGAATTTGTAGCCATGTTTACACTTCTACCGCCTAAACTCCTGTTTGGGCGGTGTTGTGGCATGTTCCTTACACTTGTTGCAGGAACAAGTTCCAAATTGCTAAGAACCGGCATATTACTCGACTGACTTGACTCTGTTGCAGCAACAATTCTGTCCTCTGCACTAAATGAGCCTGATGATGTACCAATTCTTGAATTTGAAGGTCCACTCCATGGAACATGATATACAATTTGGGGTAAGCCAGAAACAATTGGCATAAGAGGTTGGTTTTGAGAACTTGTAGGTGTTAGGATTTGTGTTGGCTCGAGAGACTGATTTTGTGAGATATTAAGAGGTGGTTGATTATATAGCCAGGAATCTGGTTGCCTAATAGTATTTACTGACCATGAATTGGGATGTGGCAAAGCAGGGTTATTTCTCACTCGATGATTTCTCCGTGAGTTTCCTGCATGCCCTGCTGCACTTGCTGAGGGATAACAATCAGAGGCCACTCCTCTTGCAATAGCGCCCAAAGTAACGGGATACTCTTCAGGAGGAAGTGGAATAGAAGGATACCCTGCAGAACTAGAAATGTTTGTAGTCACAGGATTATATATATGAGAATACAGTAAACTGTTGTCCCTTTGCTGAGAAGTGCTTGCATTTCCACTTACTGAAGACTGTCCAGGAGAACCTTCGCTATTCTTTCTTTTGCAGGATATGCGTCGTCCATCCAATGAATTCTCTGGTCTGTCATCATCTTCCCTCAAAAGACCAACATTCTCGGAACTTTCACCAGAGGATAAATCAATTGGCATGGAAACACTTTCGCCATCTAAGAAACCCAACATATAAGGAGGTTGAGAAAATGTTGACTCTGAGAGATTGTTGCCTAAACCAACTTGAGAAGCAGTAATATCTCTATTCTGATGTGAATTGTTGAACCATGGATTATTTTGTGAAAAGGACTGGATACTATCAACTTGAGCTACATTAAGGCTTCTACTGACCGTATCCAATGAAAGCATAGGAGAGCCATAAGAATGATTGTCTTCTATCCTCGGCCCACCTTGGGAAGTAACTGTTGTAGATGGTGCCCAGCCATGCTCCCATTTGTTTTCTTCCTGGATGCCTTGTTGATGGTGTTGGCTAGAAGAACTAGAGCCTCTTGAGCCCCAAATACTTGATTGAGCATCATCATGATTAGCCATGTTTAGGCATGGAATATTTATAACTCCAGATGCTGTTATCCGGCCTGTCATGCTCTGAACCTCTGTTGGATTGAAAAGCATGTTATTCCACAAGACTTGCTGATTCATCGAGTTGCTAGAACTAGAACCAGGTTCGAATTCAAATGAATTGTCATAGGGTGGAGCAAAGTTCTTTTGATCTGGCATTAAATCAAATTGAACCTGCTGTTTACACAAAACGAAATCAGTGAAGAAGATGGTAAACTTTTTGTGCATCAGAAAGCAAAAATCTATGTACAGCAAAGTTAACCATGGTGATTATAACCATTAATGAGCTGGAAAATAATCTTCTGACAAGATACACTAACAGTTGAGCAAATTTTGTAGCTATAGCACATTGGAAGCAAATAATGTGTAGCTCCAGTGAGCTGAAAAATAATCTAATCATGGTGGTTATAAACATTAACGAGCTGGAAAATAATCTTCTGACGCAGTACACAAACAGTTGAACAAATTTTGCTGGTATAACACATTGGAACCAAATAATGTGAAGCTTCAGTGAGTGGTTGCATAACTACATTATTGTATGCCTCAGTCTAAATCAGCTATATTACTTCTGAAAAAAGTTTCCTAGGTATCATGTTCAATGTTTACCCTTGTAATTTAGTGTGGCATAGATGGCTTGTTTGAAGCTTCATACTTCTGTTACTACTTGATACTGAATAATGCTGGTGAACTATAATGATTTTTGAAAAGAGACCAAGTACACATGCATATAAGCTAGTTTATGATGGAACCATATACAGCCCAGATAAGTAAATTAAAACATGTTCAATGTCTCTCACGATGGTCAATACATTGTTAGTGATTAAAAGATAATAATGTTTTCGACACCTTGCTAAATCTATCATGAACTTTACCTGCTTTAACAAATCTATAAAAACTTTTAAAATTAAATCTATCACATACAACTTACTTGTTAATAACAAATCTAACATGCCATTATTTTTTTTTTTTTGAATTGTTGTAAGATGCACATACGGCATCATGTTGTATCATCAATTTTCTACTTCACGATCCATATCACCTCCTGAATCAATTATATCATTTTATTTCTTATTCTACACCGAATAAACCCTTTGCAATGGTTTGTAGGTCTTTATGAGGGGTTAATTTGGTATAAATATAAAAGATAAAATGATATAATTGAATGAGGTGAAGTGGATTGTGAGTTGGATTAGTTCATGTGGCATGTTGATATGTTAGCAACTAACAACAACTTGATAGAAAATAAAGAATGTCACAAAACTGATATAAATAAATAAAGCTCAAAATGGATTTAACAATTTACCCAAATAATTTTTTATCCAACACCTAAGAACCAAAAATAAAAAGAGAAATGTCTGGAAACAATGTGTTTTTTTACCATACAACAAACTGAAATTTTAACAAGAAAAGCAACCTCCCCTAGACATGACGTGGCATAAAGAGACACAGAAAGACATGGCATGAAAGGAGCAATCATAGTTATGCACTAATTACTCAAGACATATAGGCAAGGATTAAGTTACAAGCCACATTAGGCATGCCTTATCTCAATTGAGGATGCAAGTTTATCCACCATTTATACTGAAATAGGCAAAGTAACATAATAAATAGCATATGAAGAAGAAAATAACCCAGTCCAACTTTCACAACTTGAGTAATTAAATTTTCCTATGGCAACAAAAATATTATTCCAGACCATTATCCAATTATGATTCTATATGCTTTCTTTACACAAACAATGAACAAGTTCAACTTCGCACCACAACCTTAACTCTTTCTGATGGTCCAAAAGACTCCATTGATAAAATCATCACCTAGAGCCTTTGAATGTTATCCTATCTTTGCTTATCTTGTGTCACAAGATGGTGGATCATATGCATCAAGATTAAACTAATTATTTGTGTTGAAAATAGACAAGTAATGTTGACCTCCTTTTCTAGGAGAACCCAGAAAAAACATATATAAAAGCAAGAACCACCCAGGGTTCTAATGACAATAAATATCCCCGTATCACTATGCTTCTCAATGATTAAGACAACTTCGAATTTCAGATATAATGTGAAGTTTATATTACATACATGGTATCACAATTGTGTATATTGATTCAGTAACAACAGTTGTTTCTCAAATATATAAGGTTCAGATTTAAAATATTTTTCAAGGTTGAAATTAAAACTCCAGTGCACCAACAGATTACTCAGCTAAAATCATTCAGGACAAAAAGAGGAGAGATGTCACACTACGCAATCAAGCCTTAAATTCCAGATTTTGTCCCATCAACGAAATATCTGTTGAGCTTGATAATAAAAATCAAAGGGAACAACATATTATTCAGCTAAAATTGCTCACCACAAAGAGAGGAGAGAGGTTGCTCTACGCAATCAAGCCCTAATTCCAAATTGTGTCCCGTCAAGGTAAAAAGATGAAGCCTTTCCAACAGAATGCCAGAAGCATAACAAGCTAGAAATTTCCTCTCGAGTCAAAGGTCCAACATTTTACACAGAATTAAAAAGAAACGTAGAAAATAAAATTAATAAAACAGGGAAAACCAAGCAGACTTCAACTTAAACTAAAAAAAAAATAAAAAAACAACAAAAAATAAATATGAACCAAACTCAACAACCAAATCGACGATCCACGTAAACAAACGTCTTCGAGACAAACAGATCTGTCCAAGAAAACTCCCAAAGAAAGGATTTGCAAGGAGTTTTCTGGTCAAGCAAAAGACAAAGAATTCCCTACGAAAAACAGAAGAAAAAAATCGCCTTTTTGCTTGGGTTCGAGCCGATTCACGAGAACGTACCTAGTTAAGATGGATAATCCGAAGACGACTAAATAGAACGGGTATTGTCCCCTTTTAAGGAAAGCAAGTAACCCCCTCGGCTCCTCCCTCTCCTCTCCTCTCCTTCTTTCTATCTTGTGCGATCAACTGCTCGACGAAGGATGCAGCGCAGATGGGGAACAAGAGATCGATTGGTGGAGCGGGCCGAGGAGGAGGGGTGGATTGATGGACGGATGGTTGTGGAACGAACGGTAAGAAACACATGAGAGATGGAATCGTAGAAAGATATGGGAGAATATTTTGGGTTAAAATAAAAAAATATATATACCCCTTAAATCTATTTTTATAATTATTTTAAATTTATAATTTAATTTGGAAAAGTTTCGTTCACCTCCAACTAATTGCTCGTTAATTACGGGACGGATCACGCCGCTCTCAGCTCGAAGACAGCGTTCTCGTTTTCCACCCCCTCTTATTGGCTGGATCCCGCGTGCCGAACTAAAAATCCATGGCATCCGGCCACGTGGATAGACGTGGTGGCCTTAACCTACTTCGTCACGGGAACCCACCGCCGCGGGACTTCCTGATCGAAGGGCGGCCCCCTTTATTTTCCAGTGGGGTAAATCACGGGTACGTGATCACTATGTCCACCAGCCCCCACCTGCCAAGACCTCGGGCCCCGCGTGGCCGAAAAGTCCAGGAATCGAATTGGCTCCCGCAAGTGGGGCCCACGTCGCCCGGGGTTGACAATTATCGCGTGTTAAAGGATGATGACTATCTACTCCGTGCCTAATATCATACCTTTTAGTAAAATATTAAATATTAATAAAAAAATATTTTGAAAAATAGAAACAAAATGCATTACTTACTTCAAAATTAAAGAAAAAACACTTAACAAATTATTAATTTTAATTTCAAAAACAAAATAAAAACAACAAAAAATAATAACTTTTTAGCACTTATTTCAAAAAAATATATAAAACATGACCTTGTGCTTGCAACTTTAACGTTCCCAAGAATTTGACCAATGTTTATTGTAATTAGGGTAATTAAGAGCTAAAGAACAACAACAAAAAGATTCAGTGGTAATTAATTAAAAGATAATTATTACTGCTTGTTTGATTTCCAGTGCCTGTGCAATTGATCATTTGTTGCTTTAAAAATAATTTATTATTTATTTTATTTATTTAATGGTGGTCTTGTGGTCTCACGCAATGCGCCACTAACCTGATAATTAGATTTAGTCAGTCGGTTTTTGTCATACGTGGACACGTATAGCATATACGGTTCACGGATTAATATTATTTTAAAAGAAGTAATTGAGGAGCCAATTAAAATTGTTTTTAATCTATTTATTGAAATGTAATGTGGTGACGTGGACCAGGACCGCCGGAAATAATGAAAAAGGAAGGAAAAGAACATGACACGAGAATCGACGTCGCGTTGTGACGTGGACCACTGAAGGTAAGATTTTGCATGGGCCATGCAGTGCATGCAGCAGCCACGTAGATATTAAAAAAAGGGATTTACACATAAATAAAAATGGTTTTTCAGGATGGGCATTCACCCTTATAACAATGGTTCTTTGAATTTAAATCTTTATCGTTTATAAACTCATTTAGATAGATATTTAAAAAAAGAAACTAACTAAATAAACTCTTCCATAAAGAAATATGTAGATGGCCATTATAAAAAAAATAAAATAAAAGATGGAAATTGATTGTGCTAGAGGGATGCCAGGATGGTCCTAAAAAGATTGAAAATTCTAGGGCATTCCACAAATAAATGTTCACATTGGAAAGTAGAAAATCACAATGATAATAATGGTTAATAAAGAAGAGAAAAATCTCTAATTGCAATTACATCCGTCGAAAAACCATTTCAACTTTATAGATGAGATTGACTAGTAAATACAGAGTTTTTATGATAGTGATCAAGAATATTTACGAAATGTGTGAAAAGAATGAGAAACAAAAGTAAAATACTAAAATTAGAAACAATACTAATTATGCATGCCAACATCAACGGCGTACATACATCTACAGCAAAATAGAACAAGCAACAACATTATAGCATGATACGGTGCGTTATAAGTACCCGAAAGGTAATGAGAGTTTTAATAGTCAAGATAATAGATAATATGACCGTTAAAATTAAGATGAGATGACAATTAAAGTTAAGATAAGGTGTTAGTTAAAGTTAAGATATATGTATTGGATTATTATCATCGAAATTCAGTTCCCCACTTCTCATACACATAGCTCCCAGTATAAATTCGATCGGTCTTAGAGCCAATCGAACATTAGGAGCTCAGCTTCCCACTTCTCAAGAGCATGACTCCCAGCATAAGCCTGGTTGGCTCCGGAGTCGGTCAGACATCTAGGACTTAGTTTCTCACTTTTCATGGGCATGACTCTCAACATAAATCTGGTCGATCCCAAAGCCGATCGGGCATCCAAGGCTCAGCTCTCCACTTCTCATGGGTATGACTCCCAGCATAAACTCGGTCGCCCCTAAAGCTGGTCGACATCTGGGCTCAAATTTCCACTTCTCATGGGCATTGATAGATGAAAAAGAATTTAGATATCTCTACAATGTATGATATTATCCACTTTAGGCTTAAGCCTTCATGGTTTTGCTCTTGAGCTCTACACAAAAAACCTCTTACCAATGGAGATATATTTTTCTTATAAATCCATGATCTTTTCCATATATTTTTAATGTGGGACTATGTTTGCAACCTTACAACCCCAACAATCTCCCCCTCAAACAAAGAACCACAGGGTCCTCCTCAAGTATCGGGTCACTCTTGACCTTATTCAAGGCTCCCCTCGACCATCGAGTCACTCTTGACCTGCTCATGACCTCCCCTCAAGTATCGGGTCACTGACCTGCTTAGAGCCTCCCCTACTCCATTCAAGC
Source organism: Zingiber zerumbet (assembly GCA_037833815.1). NCBI lineage: Eukaryota > Viridiplantae > Streptophyta > Magnoliopsida > Zingiberales > Zingiberaceae > Zingiber > Zingiber zerumbet. The sequence continues at coordinate 6,837,557 of JBBMJZ010413112.1, forward strand.
TTTCATTCACATGGTTCAAACTTAGATCATGACTCTAGCTCGTGCTTCTTTTAGCGGTTAGTCTGGTGAAGAGCGACCTCGCTCTGATAACAATTGATGGATCGAAAAGAATTTAGATATCTCCATAATAGTATGATATTGTCCACTTTAAGCCTAAGCCCTCATGATTTTATTCTTGTGCTCTGTCTAAAAGGCCTCTTGCCAATAAAGATATCTTTTTCTTATAAACTCATGATATTTCCCATGCATTTTCAATATGGGACTATGCTTGTAACCTTACAACCCCAATAGGCATAACTCCTAGCATAAATCCGGTCGGCCCCAGAGCCGGTCGGACATCCGGGGTTCAACTCCCCATTTCTCATGGGCATGGTTCTGAGCATAAACCTGGTAGGCCCTAGAGCCGGTCGGGCATCCAGAGCTCAGTTCCCCACTTCTCATGGGCATAACTCCTAGCATAAACCCAGTCGGCCCCAGAGCTGGTTGGACATCTAGGGCTCAGCTCCCCATTTCTAATAGGCATGGTTCCAAGCATAAACCTGGTCAGCCCCAGAGTCGATCCGACATTCGAGGCTCAGTTCCCCACTTCTCGTGGACATGACTCCCAGCATAAACCCGGTCGACCCCAAAGTTGGTCGAACACCAGGGCTAAGTTCCCCACTTCTTATAGGATGACTCCCAGCATAAACAGTCGGCTCCAGAACTAGACATCCAAGGCTCGGCTCCCCACTTCTCATGAGCATGGCTCCCTGTATAAACTGTTGGAGCAATCTAGGTGCCTTAGGTTTTGATGTTTGGGCAAAGGTTTAAGTTAGGTTTATTATTGTATTTGATATATTTTGTGAGTGTGCAGGACACAGGTACAACAAGGAAAGTCCAAGTGTAATCTTAGCAAAGAAGGAAAGTCCAAGGATGGGTCTTGGCGGTGTAAGTCCAAGCATGTAGCCTTGGCAACGTAAGTCCAAGTGTGACTTGGCAATGGATGAAGTCCCAGAGGTGCGACCTCTTGGCAAAGGAAGACCCGACAACAATGACAAGGCCGATGGAAGCTCCAGAAGGCAAGACGTGAAGGATG
>JBBMJZ010413112.1:6848809-6861940 GCA_037833815.1 Zingiber zerumbet
AATCGGCTGATTAACCAAATGATCTAGGATTGACATGAAACTAGTTCCTATGTGTTCCTCTACCTCTCTTGATTATATTCATTCCCTCATACTTTAATTTAACTTAATATCTTGAGAGCAATGATTTTTTAAACATGAATATGTTTAAAAAAATTAATTCTTATTCAAAAAATCTAACTGATGGGTCAAACGATATCGAATTGATATGAAACTAGATTCTATGTGTTCAGCCAGTTCTCTTGATTATATCCATACCCTCAAATTTTAATTTGACTTAATATATTGAAAGTAATATTTTTTTAAACATGAATTCAATTGATGTTTGAGAGTGTGGATATAATCAAGAGAACTAATCGAATACGTAGAATCTAGTTTTATGTTAATCCGATGTTATTTGGCTTATCAACCAAATTTGGAAAAAAATGATTGATGGATCAAACGACCTTGAATTGATATAAAATTAATTTCTATGTGTTCATCTACCTTTCCTTATTATATCCATGCCCTCAAACTTTAATTTGACCCAATATATTAAGATCAATGATTTTTTGAACATGAATATATTTGAAAAATTTAATTCATGTTCAAAAAAGCATTACTTTCAATATATTAAGTCAAATTGAGGTTTGAGGGCATGGGTATATTTAAGAAAGGTAGACAAATACATAGGAACTAGTTTCATGTCAATTCGAGGTCATTTGGTTCATCAATCGACTTTGGTCATTTGGTCCCTCAACCGATTTTGGGCAAAATCGACTGATGGACCAAACAATCTCGAATTGGCATAAAATTAGATCCTATGTTTTCAGCTAGTTCTCCTAATTATATCCATGCTTTCAAAAATCAATTTGACTTAATATATAAAGAGCAGTGATTTTTTAAACATGAATTAATTTTTCAAATATATTTATGTTTTAAAAATTATTGCTCTCAATATATTAAGTCAAATTGATGTTTGAAGGCATAGATATAATCAAGAGAACTAGCTAAACTCATAGGATTTAGTTTCATATCAATTCGAGGTCGTTTGATCAATCAGCCAAATTTTTAAAACACGAATTGAATATTTTAAATATTTTTATGTTTAAAAAATTATTTCTCTTAATATATTAAGTCAAATTGGCAGTTGAGAATATAAATATAATCAAGAGATAGACGAACACATAGGAACTAGTTTCATGTCAATCCGAGATCGTTTGATCCATCAGTCGATTTTATCCAAAATCGGTTGATGGACCAAATGATATTTGATTAACATGAAACTAAATTTTATGTGTTTAGCTAATTCTCCTGATTGTATTTTTATCCTCAAACTTTAATGTAACCTAATATATTGAGAACAATAATTTAAAAAAAAAATTAAAATTTTCAAACTTGTTCGTGTTCAAAATAATTATTGCGTTCAATATATTGGGTCAAATTAAAGTTTGAGAGAATTGATATAATAAGAATTAGACAAACATATTGGAGCTTGTTTTATGTCAATCAGAGATCATTTGGTCCATCAACCGATTTTGGGTAAAACTAACTGATGGATTAAACAACCTCAGATTGAAATGAAACTAGTTCCTATGTATTTATATACCTCTCTTTAGTATATTTATGTCCTTAAACTTCAATTTAACCCAATATATTAAGAGCAATAATTTTTAAATACGAATATATTTGAAAATTTTAATTCGTGTTCAAAAAATCATTGCTCTTAATATATTAAATCAAATTAAAGTTTGAGACATGAATATAATCCAGAGAACTAGCCAAACACATAAAATCTAGTTTCATGTCAATCCGAGATCGTTTGGTTAATCAGCCAAAATTTTGAACATGAATTAAAATTTTCAAATATATTTATATTAAAAAATTATTATTCTCAACATATTTAAGGCAAAGAAACATATAAGAACTAGTTTCATGTCAATCCGAGATTATTCAATCAATCAGACGATTTTAGATAAAACCGGTTGATGTACCAAACGTCAAATGAGAGTATGAATATAATCAGGAGAGATAAATAAACACATAAAAACTAGTTTAATGTTAATCTAATATCATTTTATCTATCAATAAATTTTATCTAAAAGTGATTTTGATTAAAAAACATAAATAAGGCAACTGATTTTAAATCAGCTAAATTAACTTAACTGTTCTAAAGTATCAGTTAACTAATAAGCTTATATGATTTAGTAATTTTAAAAATTTATTTACACGATGGATAAAAAGCTATATGTTTTTATACTATCTTTTTCGCCATCAGCAATCCGATGAATTCTTATCCGAGAATATTTCATTATTTTAATGAAATCCACATTCTAGACAACGGAATTTGAAAAAGCTTATAATTCGCCATAAATATCTCAATAATTCATTACATTTGAAAAAAAAGAGATTCTTTCCGAGTTACACAGGGAAGTCTGGTAGATTTGTAAGAAATTACCTTGGAAACTCTCTCCATCTCCTTAAAAGGAAAATATTTTGTTTATTTCTGATGATTCCAACACGTGTTAGCACTGGCAGTCGGCAGCCTTCGCCGAACCTTTCTCTGGCCGACAAAGAAAACTTTGTCCAATAAAAAGAAAGTACACCACTTTTTTCAAATTGTTTCTTTTAATAGAATTTATATTTAATTTTGATATTAATCGCCCCCGATCAATCCTATGAAAATTCCTATTAATCATCCATAAAAAAAATTATCCATTAATTAAATTGTGATTGAATTTTTAAACGTCGTATCCTACACTGCAATGAGAAAGTAAACTCCTTGAAGAAACGCGTGAGGAAATTGGGGGACATCGCGTTGGAATTAGTGGTCCACGCTACCCGATTTAAAACGACACGAGAATATTTGACCTTTGGAAATGGATCTGTATTAATTAAATATAAAGGAAAAAAAATAGCACCAATCTTATCTCTATCAACTCCGGTGTGCTAAAGCTGAGTTTTTCTCGAGTAAAATATTTTTGAACATGTTTCTCATGCGCCTGCTAGTCTTTGCATCCTTATCTCGGCTGCTATTACTTTAATTCAGCTTTGACTTTTCTCTTATGGTCCTAAATCTTAACCATATACGGCAACAATTTATTTTTTAGAAAAAGATCTAGCGATTAAAGGTCTAGATACAACCAAATGAGCAGTTAGATTCCCCTGTCGAAGGGGAGCACTAAAAATTTAATTCCACCATATCAAGTTACAGCAGGATTGTTCTTCGTAGACCAAGATCTCGGCAAGGCACTGCCGAGATCGAAAAAAAAAGAGTAAAAATTGTTTAGAACTTATACAAAATACTCCAGGATTCAATTTCTTCCCAAATCAGAAAGATTAACTAAAGGATGATAAATATTAGAAGATCTATCTGCTGCTCTCGCAGCCAGGTTCTTGCTTCACGGCTCGCCTACCCAAGCCAAGCCAAGCCTGGCCGTCTTCCGGCTTGCCTGCGTCCTCCGGCGCCGGCGAGACACCGCCGTTGACTTGATACGGTGCCTTGGTGTTAATCCTGGAAGAATCGAGTTTTAAAAATTCATTGCGGCTCTTCGCAGAAAAAAGACACTAATTATGATCGACAGATGCTCACCTATCCTTTCTCTTCTCCAGGAACCGGTGCAGAGAGTTTCTCCTTGCGATGGGCATGTCTGCTTCGAGTACGCAAATAATTAACATTAATTACGATCACCAAAACAATTAAGTTCTCCCAGAGAACAGATCTGGTCCTGTTCTCCATGTTTCGGGGAGATCGGAATGTACTTGACCAGAAACTGTTGCTGGGATTAAGTAAAAGGGAATCGATTAATTAATTACCAGACGCATTAGGCTGATCAGCTGGCTTCTGCGGCGGCGCCGGCGGCTTACCGGCAGTGGCCGAGATAAATTTTTGAGCTGCAAGATTACTGTCTCTCCCCGCCATCCGTATCAGATGCCTGGCCTTCTCCTCCGGGAAATCGTCGAAAACCAGCACCATGCCGTTGTAAAAGATGGTCAACTTAGCCTTCTCTGCCTCCCTGAAGAAAACAGAGCAGTCGAATGGAGTCAGTTTATTTCTGGAACCGACCACCCACCTTCCAAACAGAGAAAAGAACTGCAAAAATCGAGATCTTACTTCTTGGTGCTCGAAGGAGCCTTCACAGATTCTTCCTTGGCAGCTGGGAAATCGAATCCTGCGTGCTGCGGAAACAATTCCATGGATTTCAGAGTATTCTTCTCTGTGTTGGACTGGTCCTCGGTGGACACATCCACTCCTGGTAGCAAACTCAAGGTGGTAGGAGCTCCTGATTTATCTGTGGAGAAGACAAAGACCTCAGACCAAAAGCAAAAAAAAAAAAGTGAAGAAGAAGAAGAAGAAATAAAGAATTAAATCTTGCCTTTAGGGTGGTGGTGAAGAGGCATAGGGGCCATGTCAAGGCTGATGCTCCCAAAGCTCCCCTTCTCCTTCATGTACTGGCTCAAGCGGCTACATGTGAGAGAAAACTGAGACTTGCTCATCTTCTCTGCCATTGCTCTTCTCCCTTAGATCGTCTGTGTCCTGTGAACGAACGAACAAACCTACATGTTCTTGTGACTTCTTCTCTGTGTTTTGTTCTTATAATGGATCGGCTGGTGCGAGAGGAAAGGGGAAAGAAAGGATTGGATTTGTTAAACAAGGCACGTGTTGAATTGTGATTATTATTTAATTATTGGCAATACTTCTTTTTTAAGTGGAGAAGAAATATTGGAGGAGAAGGAACACGTGTTCTACTTTGTGACACAAAGTCCAACATGACCAGTAGAAAAAACGCAATCTACAGTTTGTTTATTCGTTGGGAAAGGTTGAGCGACTCGTAAGTTTTTATTTTATTCTCCACAGGGAGCCACGAACTGCATTCGGGCTGATTAAAAGCAGTTGGGTGCTCGGTGCGGTTCTGAAGCCGATTGGGAATGAATCGTCCGGTAAGTAATCCCCATCACGGTGGGTACATTAACTCCATCGACCAACTCGGTCGAGCCCATTTAATATTAACTCTATATTCAGTCGGGTAAGTTGGAGGCAAGATTTAGTAGAGTGCAACTATATTCAATCGATTAAATAAGTACAGTCAAAGAAGTTAACTTAGTCAATCCGGCATGGATGTGCCAATCAGGTGTGAGCAAGTTCAATTGATTGAATCGGACCGTCATCATTTTTCAAAAAATTTCTAGCGTGTCTAAGTATTTTTATAATCTAATCTCAGAATTTTTTAATATATTATTCTGCGAACTAATAAAATATAATGATATAATAAGATAATTGTGAGTAAACGGATTAAATTCGACTATTTTAATATTCAATTTTAATCAGTCAAATATTGACGAAGATGCAATTGCATGATATGTTTCATCCCGACGTGTCGGCCGAGAGACAGGCCAAAGAAACAAGTGGGTGTTTGATCACGTGTTGGGGCAACTTGTGTGGTTGGTTCTGTGTTTTCTTCCTTGAATAATTAGTGGCTCGACCGGTGGGTATAAAATCGATAAAATAAATAAAATAATAAATAAAATAGCATCCCAATAATACATTGTATTCATCTCCATGTAATTCACGTGAGTTTTATAATATGAAAAATGGTGTCGGAGTAGCGACGTCACAACCACTTGAGTGCAATAATTAATGATCCATAATTGACTTCAACGCGCAATTCAACATGTGCGCGCGCGTGAATGTGGATGAAATTCGGTGAATCGTTTTTAATATTTTCGTTAATTTGACGGAAGAAAAAGCGAATAAATCAATAGAGAGAGCAAATAGGTATTCTTCAATAAATAGAATTTAGATTTCCACAAGCAGGAAGGATGTGCAATGGATTTCCTTCCCATCTCACTAAAATTAAGATAAAATATCATGGGACAGATTGACGGGATATTAGGAGTAAATGTATTCATCTTTTACTATCATGTGTAATAGATTTCCATATCCCCTCGGGATGGTCTAATGACTAGTATTATCATAAGGTCTGGAATTCAAATTTCGACATAACCAAAGTAAATGTCTCCTTTATGTGCTAGTCACTATTCCAAATGCTAATAGCCGCTCGTGATTTACCTCCTCCGTGTTGGCCCTGAGATGGGTTGGTGGGGAAGCTCGAGGCGAGCGTATTAGCCTTTTGCCACCATGTGCAATGGATTTCCATGAGTTAACGCATATTTATTCTGACACTATAAGAAAAAATCTAAAAGACAACGCTTTTTACACGTTGTATATGTGATTGAAAAAGCGTTGTTAAAAATATTGTTATTAAAAATCTGTTCAAAGACAATGTTTAAAAAACGTTATCATTTTTTACAAAAATAATATTTTTACAACACTTAAAAAGTATTGTCATTTTTTTACCAAGATAACGTTTTTACAACACTTAAAAAGCGTTTTCATTGTTTAACCAAGACAACATTTTTTAATAGATACAAAATATTTATTTTTTTAAATATAACTTTTTTGAAAAATATAAATCTATTTACACCATGAATTACTTAAATCTCATAAATGACACCAATTAAGATATAATGAAAGTATAACCGTTAAGTCTTCTTACTATTGAACTATAAATGTGTTACGTTATACAATTTAAACAGAAAATATGTACACATAATCCACAAACTTTGAATATATGTTGAGTCTATACAAAATGAAAAACCCATCTTAGATTGAATCTTTCAGATAATATTGCATCTTCTCGGAATATGTGAGTACCTTTCTTGGCAAAAAAAAAAAAACTCCAACTCTTATTTTTTGTCCCATATTTATCTACGAGGAAGAAAATTATTATATTATAATTAAAATAAAGTAACTCACATAATCACTATATTAAACCTAATAAATAGATTTAACAAAGGAAATAAGTTAACAACATTAAATAATAAACAAACTCATGGAATTATATGCTTTCAGTAAATCAAAACTTGGTATATATCCATGCCAGTCCTTTAGAAAGGCCAAATTCAGGGTAATCCATTGCAATGACTCCATATCCAGCTGATGCTATCTTCTTTGAAATCCTTAGAAAAAAGGATGAATTTGTGTGCTGAAATCACAACTTGGGATTATATTCTTTGCTAATACTAGTAAATCTACAGTAGAGCAAACACCTTCAAAAAGAAAATGTACAAGTGTCTCCATAGCCATGACAAAAACAAACCAGGCCCTTTAATCTACAATGTTCTGGAAACCAACTTTTCTTGAAGATCTCAATGCCTCTTGAGTTTACCTTATATGACTACACAGGGAAAAATTAATTAGTATCAACAAACTCAAGTGTATCAGTCTTGTCCATAAAATTTAATACAAGCTTAAAAAGGGGAAAATAAAAGGTAAATTTCTAAGCTCTTGTAAAATTTTCAGTCTTTTTTCCATTAACATTAGGGCCCTTTTCTCCAGAAGAATTAAAAATATATTGAATTGCTACACTTAAATAAAGTTCTTCAATATGATCCATATGATCGAGTAGAGACAGTTAAGCGATAGGAACGATAGTATCGGAAGAGGCATGAAAGCTTCAATGGCTTTGAAGGGTTAGGGATTGGGTCATGGATGATGCAGAGGAGTGGCGAAGGAGGCTAGGTCATGAGCGGTGCGGATGAGTGGTGGAGGCTAGGTCGTGGGTAGCAAGGAGAAGTGGTGGAGGAAGCTAGGTCGTTGGCGCAGAGGAGTGGCGGATGCGGCTAGGTTGCGGTTGGCGTGGAGTAGTGGTCGAGGTGTAGGCGGTGAAGGAGTTTTCATGAAGAAGTTTTGGCAGAGGAGTTTTTGCGAAGGAGTTTCATGGAGTTTTGACAGAGAGGAGGTTAGGCCGCAGACCTAGACAATGCATGTTAAAAATTCATTGTTGTAAAAGATGGTCATAGACAACGCTTTTTTAACCAACGTTATTTTTTTTTTACCAAAAAACATATCAATAGACAACAGTTAAATGAAAAAAATATTATCTTTAATAAGAAATATAAAATATAGACAACGATTTTCACTAAAAGAATTGTAAAAAAATAGACAATATATATTTTTAAATGTTGTCTTTTAAGCGTTGTGAAATCCTAATTTTCTTGTAGTGTGATCAATTTTAGAGTCAATTTTAACCAGTGTAGATACATGATATCTTCTGTACAAAAGGTTACTATGCTAGGACAAATACCTCTTATGATTTCTCCTTTTCAGAAAGGGTGGGCCATCCTAGAGGGGTCGCTAAGGTAACGACTACATCTTTTGCTCTAATGAAGAATGTGCAACGGGTCCCCAAGGGTTGACGCAGCTAGTACCTGCATAAGTGTTTGCTCAAATAAGTCTCAAAGTATGATGACCTCTTTTTCCGCTCGCTCGACTCCTCTTCGGAAAGCTTGGATTGTTCTTTCAACTCACGATATTCGGTACTATGAAATGTAACACCAATTAAAGCTTAGGTTGGCTTGCTAGCACGATTTCTCTGACGCTCAAGTTAGTTATAGAAAAGAAGGAAGAAGACAAAGTGAAGAAAAGGAGAGAAGTTGGATGGAGAAGAGAAGACCAACGCCTGTAGTGTAGGTCTCTTGGTGGCCGGCTAGAGGGGGGGGGTGAATAGCACTATAAAAATAAAAACATCTTTCTCATTCTTTACAGTTTGATTAGAATAGAGACTTGCATAAAAGAAATAAAAATTGATTACAAGGAAAAGACATAAAAGGGTTACTTGGTTTGTAATCAGGAGATTGCTAATGTAAGGAAGTTGAAAGCTCACTAAAATCTCTTCTGGGTGGAGAAACCTCTTACAGTAGTCAAATCTCACAACTAAAAAGCTAACTGAATTAGAAATTATTACAAGTGTTATTTTTAGTTTCTGGGATCAGGGCTATATTTATAGCCCTGATCGGGGCGCCTAGAAGGGGTTCAGGCGTCTGGAGGGGGATAGAATTTTATCCCAGTCGTACGTAACGAATTATGCCACATCACGAAATGATGATTTTCCTTATCCGAAAGCCTGGAAGGGTTCTGAGCGCCTGGACCATGTAGATAAGGCTCCTCCTGGGCGAGGCGCCCGGACGGTCCTTCCTGCAAGTCCCTTGGCGACCAGCTAGAGGGGGTGAATAGTCTGCACAATAAAAAACTGAACATTTCTCGAACTTTACAGACTTGATTGAACTAACACTTGCATAAAAGACATAAGAAATTGATTAAAAGGAAAAGACACAAAAGAGTTACTTGGTTTGCAATCAGGAGATTGCTACTCTAAGGAAGTTGAAAGCTCACTAAAATCTCTTCGGGATAGAGAAGCCTCTTACAACAGTCAATTCTCACAACTACAAAGCTAAACTGAATTAGAAATGATTACAAGTGTTGTTTTTAGCTTATGGGATCAGGGTTGTATTTATAGCCCTGATCGGGGCACTTGGAAGGGTCCATACGCTCGGAAGGGAATTTAATTTTATCTCCGTCGTAACAAATTGTGTTGTGTCACGAAATGATGATTTTTCTAGTCCGGACACCCAGACCGTGTAGATAAGACTCCCCTTGGACGAGGCGCCCAGGTGATCCGGGCTCCCGGACTGTCTGGCCGCCTAGACTTGGTCTAGGTGCCCGGAACTAAAAATCAACCCCTGGTTGACTTTTTTGGTCGGGGTCTTTTGCTCTGGTTCTACTTGCATTGGTCCTGGTCTTCCATTCCGGCTTCGCTCATTTAGGTGATTTCGCCCATCCGAAATAGGGCTCACTCGAATCAATTTTTCGACTTTCTCGAGCAATCTTCCTCTCCGGCTTTTCTTCCCTAGGAAACTCCGTGCACCTCCTTCTTATCCGCCTGCGTATTCTTCTGCAGTACCTCATTCCTCGGATGCACTGAGCCCGTCGGTTCTCTCCCGTGCTGTCCTTCTCGCTAGCTGCATCTTTCGCTCAACTTCTTGCGCTACTAAGTCCCTACACACTTAGACACAGAGGTTAAACACCAATAATACCTAACTTGACTTAGTTGATCACATCAAAACTACATTGGGGTACTAATAATCTTCCCCTTTTTAATGTGAACAACCCAAATTAAGTTAGGGGAAAAAAACATAAACCATAATAACAAGGTAAATTTTACAAATAATAATGTGCAAAAAATAATGATACCCTCCCCTAGACTTAATCTCCACTTCTCCCCCTTATATCACATTAAAAATGAGGTACTTTTCTAAAATAATTTAAAAAAAAATCTAAAACACAGTCTAAGGGAAAATACTATTTTCTAGAAATTTATTATTTTTTTTTAAATCTGGAATCTTGTAATGAATTTTGAAAAATATTTAAGTAAAAAATTTTTTACTAAGGGTTGAGCAGACATAAAGTTTTTCATAAAAAAAATCTTTTCTAGAAAGATGATAATTTTTCATAGAAAAATAAAGTTTGAAAATCCGTAGGAAAAAATTTAACAGAAAATATTTTAAAATTTTTGAACAGCTAAGTGATGAAATTTTCTTTATCAAAAAAATTAACTTCTAAATAATTTCTAACAGAAATGTTAACAAATAATTTGTTTGAAAGCATTAGATAATTTTTAATTAAATGTTTAACAGTTAGTTAATTAAATATTCATTCAGTAATTGGCTTCCTGGCGAGCACTAGACCTTCTTGGTTATTAGAATAACAACCACTTCTAGACAAAGCGTTTTAAATAAATTAAACATTTAATTTTCTTTCTGAAAGCCTTAGATATGCCTTTTCTTTTATTTTTTTTTTAAAACACAGGGCAAAAAAATTAACCTAAATATGATTTTGAAATCCAAAATAGATTCTTCCCTACAGAATTAATCAGAAATTTGTTAGGAACATGTTTCTGTGATATTTTTCTAATTTGACCTTTATGATATCTAAAATGCCAATTTAGTCCATTATATTTTCTAACTTATGAGTATGCATTATTTTTAATTTCTTCTTTCAATTTTTTTTATTTTCCTTCTTTATCTTGTCAAAATCCTCTAGTTGATAAGATTTTGCTAAGGTTAATTTTAATTCTTTATTTTCTTTTAATATTTTTTTATTTTTTATTTCTAATTTGTAGGAACTCTTCGACAACATTTTTATAAATTGAAATAATTTATCAGGAGGTAGAGACCGTACCTGACTTACCTTATTGATCCCATTATTTGAAGCTCCCCCTGAAGTGTTGTTTCCTTCTGATGTCGCTCAACCTTCATCGATACTCATTTCAGACGAGCTTGCTTCGTCATCATCTTCTTGGTGACTTGCCACTAGCGCAAGTCCAGTGAGGGCTTCAATCTTCGATTCGAACGACGTTTCGTCCCATGTCACTTTTAGATTATACTTGGTCTGGGTTGGCTTCTTGTTCTTCTCCTTGTCCTTATTCTTGTCTTTGCTCTACAATTTAGGATAATTATTTTTGACATGCCATTCTTCATTGCAGTGGTAGCATCTTATCTTTCGTCTTCTTTTTTTATCTTGCACTAGATTAAATTTATTAGTTTTCAACAATTTTTTAAATCTCTTTACCATGAATGTCATTCCGTTATCATTGAGTGAAAATTCAGAGTCAGGTTCATCCACTTTTTCTTTTAGGGCAATGTTATTCTTTGGCTCATTATTCAGATCTGCACATCTTTTTTCATGATCTTCAAATGTTGAAAATAATTTTTCTAAGATACTTATCTCTAGATCCTTAGAGATATAGTAAGCATTTACTAAGGAAATCCATTCAGAATTCCTATGAAAGACGTTAAGCGTGTACCTTAGCGAATTTCAGTTGGTTACATTTTCTCCGAGATACGTGAGTTCGGTGATGAACTCCTTTATTCTAGAGTGAAGGTGTGCAATGGTTTCACCTTCTTCTAATTTGAGGTTGTTGATCTGGTTCCGGAGCAGATCCCATCTCGTGAATTTTGCCTCTGAGGTCCCTTCATGTAATTTCAGAAATTTCTCCCAGATCCTTGGCTAACTCGTATGTTCTGATCTGGTTGACTTCTTGAGGTGATAAGACACTGAGCATATGAAACTCTACTTTGCTGCTTGTCATGAAGCCGGCTTGCTCCTTCTTCATCCATTGGTATTATTTTTTGCCTTCTGGTGCTACAAAACTAAATTTCATAATTAATAGTAAATCAAAATCCATCTAAAAGAATACCTCCATCTTATTCTTCCAGTTCGCGAATTCCCCCTCGAATTTCGATGGGTAGATGATAGGTTCGACCATCTTTTTCACTACAAGAAAATAGATCTATAGTGATGGGAAAAGTCATCATTAAATGTCTAAAATCCACCGTAAAATAATTTTAATGACGGAAAATTGTTCATCATTAACCTTCATTATTACCCTCCTAGGTAAAGATAATTAATGACGGTAAAGATGCCCTATTATTATTGTTATAGCATATTTAGTAATGAGATTATACTATCGTTAAAATTAATTTAAATGACAAAAAGTTCATCATTGTACTACCATTTACCTTTCATTAAATAATATTTTAATGACAATACATCTCCTCATTATATCATCATTTACTCATTAAAAATCAATTTAACAATAAAATTGCCCCTCATGAAATCATTAATTACCCTCATTAAAAGTACTTTTAATTGTGATAAAATTTATAATAATTTTTTATATGTATTTGTCATTATATTAAAATATGACATTACTAATACAAGATGAATTATGGAATAAGTAATTTTGTTAAACAAAATATTTTTATATAAGCAACTAAATCCATATCTATTTATATATTCAAAATATACAAAATTATAATTTATTCCAAAATATATGTTCCATTTTGATGGATACTTAAAGTATTTCCTAATATATACTCTTTGTAGTAAAAAATATTTGAGGACCATAAATGATGATCACTTGATAATTGTTTCAAAATATTATGTGCTATATAATTTCCTAGTTGATCTATTCTTGAATTCTTCTTTAGTGCATGACATTCGATTAAGGAAGTCTATTAAATCCTATCAGCATGTCATCTGTAAAATATAAATATAAAAAATTAATTAAAATAAAGATGTATTCAGATGATTAAATGCTCATGCCCATTTCATGCCTGCCCATAAATTGAAGCTAGTAGTTCTGGGGTTACAGTGCCGTAGTAAGATTTCTAGATTATCTCTTAATTAGGTATCTATAGTTTAAACCTCAATTATAGCGTATTTATAGGAATTTTTTCTTTAAATGGGGCGCG
>JBBMJZ010413112.1:6891232-6902741 GCA_037833815.1 Zingiber zerumbet
AACCAGGTTAATTCTTGTGTGTCTTTTAATTGCTTTTATTATTTGTTTTACTATTGCTTTTGTTCTGAGTTGAAACCTGATGAGGGTATAGTTAGTTTTTGTTTACAGCAATTCACCCCCCTCTTGCCGGCCTCCGCTGAACCAACAGATTCAACCGGATTCCCAGATTTGAAAGTCCACCTTCATTAGCATTTTCAGACTAAAACCTAGATGAGCTTAAATACATTTTGTTTGTAGAAGTTGCTCACTTAGAAATTTTAAATTTAGATATATATTTCAAGGCAAGCATGTACTTTGATGTGTTTGAAGAGGCAGATGTGCTAATGACAAGACAAGTGGAAACTCCCATGAATCCTAACATCAGATTAGTCTGTAATGGACTCTGGTAAATACAAGAGGTTGGTAAGGAAACTCAATTATTTCACAGGAACCAAAACCTGACATATCGATTGCAATTAGTTTGGTCAGTAAATTTCTAGACAATCCATGTCAAGACCACTGGGCAACATCTATTAAGATTCTACAGTAGTTGAAAAATGTCTTTTTCTCAGGATCAAGGTCGTCACTGATTGGATAGACTCCCTTAGATAGACGATCTACTTTAGGATATTATGTTTTCTCGGAGGTAACATCATATCCTAGAAGAGAAGGAACAAATAGTAGTATCAAAGTCAAGCATAAAGGGAAAGTATAGATCCATGGCCCTAGTAACATGTGAGCTCATTTGGGTGGAAGAATTGAACATATTTGCAACAAGTTGAGTCCCCATGATATATTCAAATAAGTTTTAGGGTGGCTGCTAAGGACAGTGTGCCCATGTGTAAATATCTAAGAACTTATAGGAATCATTTGTAACATTCCTATTCATTGATGCAAAACGTGATAACGCTCATGCCAAGTGACCCTCATCGCCGGCCCCACAATGAGATAAAGGGAGGTGAATCAGATACTGAGCGACCCCCTAAGTGGGAGGGTTATTTGCCACAACTGCGACTCGAACCCTTGCCCATTGATGCAAGTCTACCACTTGGGTACCAACTCAGTTACGCACCTGGGCTGTAACATTCGTATTCATTAATTGATGCATGAATATATATAAGGTAGTGGGGAGCTACTTGGGTTTACATATGTCTTTGTATAATTTTTAATTCTATTACCTTGTCCCCATGTTCCTGCAAAGATAATCACAAACAAATATGAACTATAATTTTTTTTCCAATGTTTAAAGGATAGCCCATAATTTAAAGAGCAAAAAAGAACACCTTACAACACTGGGCCGAGTGGAGTGCACACATACACAAAATTTACAAACTAAATGAACATTAAGGTAATATGAAATTAGCAAGCTATCTGGACAAAATAATAAACTGGACTTAGCTTCTGTTGGCTAACATTTTGTGATCAAGTTCACAATAAGTAGATATTCATATCACAATAAATTGGACATTACGAACAAGAATTTAGAATAGTGTAGCATACTTAAACAAAGACAACATTTTCTACTGTTAAATGTTAATACCATATATTTCAAATAATTATGTTGAGAATGGAATACAACCTTACCTATCGATATGTATTATTTTGACTTTCACCATATCACCTTCATTTAGAAAATCTCTCACATCTTGAACCAAGTCCCAGGAAACCTCAGTGACATGAACAAGTCCAGTGAGATTATAGTTACCTATCCCAAATTGTATTTTGGTTATTAATAGGACATTAAAACTATCCAAATACGGCTGGTATGAATCTTTCAATTAAACTTATGTACCATCTGGGAAACGTAGGTGAACAAATGCACCATAATCTTCAAAGGAACCCACCATTCCATCAAAAACATCACCAACCTTTATTTGACTATAATACTTTGACCAAGATGCATCCTTCTCAGAAAAGATGAGCTTCTTTTCCTCTTCAATTGCTTCAGTAACCTATTATAATAAGTAATGGATTTTCATTTTTACTTTTGAAGATATTGTATCCAACCAAAAACAATATATCTGAAAAATTGCATACAAAAAAAAAGGATGCTTTGTGGAGTTAAAGAATTCAGAGAATAATTAATATAATATTGCTGCATAAAGTAGGTTAAAAGGGTTGAGTTCAAGGCAAATTCATAGATTCAGACCTTCAGTAAATGTCTCAGTGATTATTAACAGTGTTAGCTTCAAGAGGGCTGTAGAGAGGCTACCCCCAAAACTAAAAGCTTAATCACACTGTAGGTACTGTTCTATGAAAAGGTGATTTCACATCAAAATACCCTGTGTTTGTAGTATGCAAGAAAGATATTCAGATTGGAACCAAACAAAAAAAAACATGATTGTGTAGACACGATTAGTTGAATCACATTAACAAAATCACCATAACCAACAAAGTAAAACCTGGCAAAGAAAAAAAAAAGAAAGAAGGATATACAGTAATTTAAGCTTGATATTCCACAATATAACTAGTTGAAAGGAAAATGAAACAATAGAAAGGCCTTAGGAATTACTTGAATTGCAAGATTTCCAAGAAAGAATAATTACCCATTAGTTATGCTAGTTCATATTCAAAACACATTTTAAAACTCACAAAAAGTAGCTTAGGTTACTTGTGGTTTGCATGAACAAGATGCATGAAAAACAATTGTCCACTAATCTGTTTTTGTGTCTCCTGAGCTGTCCACTAATCTTATATCTGTCAGACAATTAGTTGACAACAATTATAATGTTCAATTTTCAAATTATGGTTGTCTTGTGCAGGATCAAGTGTCCAAGACAATGATCGCAAAGGGACCTAAAGTGGGATGTCTTTTTTCCTTTGTTTCTATCTCCCTCTCCGGTGTCAAACTATGTTGCTTGTAATGTTGTTCAATGTGATAATCAGATGTGGCATAGATGTTTAAGACACCCTAATTCTCATGCACTTCGAGTCTTGCTTAAATCTAGTTTACTTGGAAATAAAAATTCAACTTCTTCTAATAATGATTTTGTTGATTGTGCATCTTGCAAACTTGGTAAAAGTAAAACACTTTCTTTTCTATTGCATAAAAACCACACCACCAAACCTTTTGAACTCGTACATGTATGGGGTATTGCCCCTATAATCTCTCATGAACATTACAATGTTCTGTTACATTTATCAATGATTTCACTCACTTTCTTCGGTCTAAAAGTGAGGTTTTATTTGTGTTTAAAGTCTTTCATGCTTTAGTCAAAACACAATTTTCTGCCAAAATCAAAACCTCGCAATCAAATTTAGGTGGTGAATATATGTCGAATGAATTTCAATTTTTTATTCAAAGTTATGGGAGCATATCACAACGTTATTGTCCTTTCACTTCACAACAAAATGGTCTGGCTAAAAGAGAGAATCATCATCTTCTAAATGTTGTTCGTACTCTTCTAATTTTTGAGTCTTGTATTCCTTCTCATTTTTTGTGTGAAGCTGTCTATTGTTGTTTATTTGATAAATAGATTACTATCTCCCAATTTGAACAATGATTCCCCTTACTTTCATTTGTTTGGGCATGCACCAAATTATTCCAGTCTTCATATTTTTGGATGTGTTTATTTTGTTCACCTTCATATGATAAACTTATCTCAATTTGCCAAATGTGCCTTCTTAGGATATGTTGGAACCCAAAAGGATTTCTTTACTATGATCCTCATGCCTGTCGAACTCGTATCTCTAGGAATGTTATTATTTTTGAAAATCAGTCCTTCTTTAGCACACAACAGATCTCAAAATTCCCTTTTTTATCTCCTTTATCACATTTTCCTAAGTCACCAACACTAGTTCCAAGGTTTAATAAACCTAGTTAAGTTTATCATAGACACACTCCTCCTGCATCTGATCCTCGTGCAGGTCTCACTGAGCTTCCTCCACATCTTCCTATAGCATTTGATTTGTTTCCAATGATCCACCTCCTCTTCGAAGAAGTTCTAGATCTCACAAACCTCCAAAAAGGTATGGTTTTTCAACCCTTGTGGCTATGTCTACTACTTTGTCTTCTATTTCCATTCCCACTTGTTATAAACAGACTATCGAACATGAATGTTGGCAACAAGCAATGGAAATAGAACTTCAAGCATTTAAGGAAAATCATACTTAGGACGTTGTTTCTTGTCTTTCAAATGTTAGGCCCATTGGTAGTAAGTGGGTCTATATTGTGAAACTCAAGTCTGATGGGTCTTCATATAGATACAAAGGTTGATTGGCTGCTCTTGGCAATAAACAAGAATATGGCCTCAATTATGAAGAAACATTTGCACCAATTGCTAAGATGACCACGGTGAGAACCATTCTTGCTATTGCATCCTCTATATCTTAGCCTTTACATCAGACAGATGTAAAAAATATCTTCTTGCATAGGGATCTTAAGAAAGAGATTTACGTGAAACTTCCACCAGTATGTCAATGACAGCTTCTCATGAAGTTTACAAGCTAAGACGCTCTTTGTATGGGTTGAAGCAAGCACCTAGAGCCTGATTTGAGAAGTTTCGCAACTCTCTTCTTACCTTCTCTTTCACACAAAGTCAATATGATTCATCACTTTTCTTTCACAAGACAACCACTGGTATGGTCTTTCACTTAGTCTATGTTGATGATATTATCATCACTAGGTTGATCACTAACCTTCAAAAATGTTGCATAGTATATTTAAAATGAAAGATCTTGGGTATGTCACGTATTTTTTGGGGCTAGTTCTTAAATCAACATAAATATATCCAAGATCTCATTGAGCTAGCTAGTTTAAAGGATGCCAATGGAGGTAAATGTGAAATACCGAAAAGATGAAGGCGAGCTTTTACATGATCCCTTTTTATATAGGCAATTTGTTGATAGTCTTATCTACCTAACTATCACAAGGCTCGATATCTCATATGTTGCCCATATAGTTAGCAAATTTATGCAATCACCTCAACATCTTCATCTTATTATAGTTCGTTGCATTATTCGATACATAATTGGGTCATCTACTCATGAATTGTTTTTTCCTACAAAATCTACTCTTCATCTGACTACACATAGTGATGCAGATTGGGTTGGTTGCCCGAATATTAGGAAGCCTACAACAAACTGGTGCATTTTTATTGGAGACGCGTTGATTTCTTGGAAGTGTAAGAAGAAGGATTGTGTCTCTAAATCTTCCATGGAGGTTGGGTATAAAGTCATGTTTGTAGCTTGTTTTGAAATTGTATGGTTACATGGTCTTCTTTCCAAACTTGGATTTCCTCCACCTAATCCTACTCCACTTCATGGTGATAATGCTAGTGTCATTCAAATAGTTGCAAATCTAGTATATCATGAACGCACAATGCACATAGAGGTGGATTGCCATTACATTAGGGAGGCCTTTATTCAAGGTGTTATCAGTCTTCCTCATCTTACTACTGATCTTCAAATAACTGATGTCTTTACAAAAACTTTGAAAAGGCAATGACACAAGTTTCTCAGTAGTAAATTGATGCTGATAGACTTACCCGCATCAATTTGAGAGGGGGTGCCAATATTTCTTCTTTCCTTTTGTTATAGTTGTATATCCCTTGATTACCTATCTAAGATTTCCATTATTGTTGTATATATCCCTTGCAATTATTGCTGTATTTCTTCCTATATTAGACTCTAGGATTAAGGCATTTGATAAGTTATAATTATGGTTGTATCTCTTCCTATATTAGACCCTAGGATTAAGGGATTTGATAATTCTTGATGTCTATATATTGTAATCCTCTTATTGAAATGAGATTGAAAACATTTTGAGAAATTCTCGTTTATTTCTTTGTCAATGCATCCATAATATGGATACGCCACCTAACTTTAATTTTCCAATCTATAATGCACCACCATTATAGAGATCCTAATACGAAAAATCATACTAAATTCACAATTTGTAATTCTACAATAGAAGAATACTTTTCAGATCATGCTAGCCATTCTTCCATAGTTCCGGCCACATTTTTCTTAGTTGCGTCAGAAGCATACTATGCAAAGTCAAACTAATTACCTTCACAAAAATCGTTGAGCCTACTAGGTCTTTTGCTACATCTTGAATGGCTCTTGATGGATCTGTAAGGAAAAAAAAAATCACCAAATGTGTTTTCCAAATTTTGGGTAGCAAAAGCAGATAATTTATACAAAACAAGAAACAGGATTATACCTTTACATGAATGGTATGGAGACAGAAGAGGGAATGGAAGAAATCCAGTAAGTGAATAAAACCGAATAATCAGACCCCCATTATTGAAGGCTTCAATCTTTCCATCAAAAAGAACACCACTATCTTTATAAGCCCTTGCTGCCCTCCAGTCAGCAGACCTCTATTTCTTCACATAAACTCAGTATCAGATGAACAGTCAAGTATACAAGTAGCATAATGCAAATATACCCAGTGTCGAGCAATGATGTGAACTAGAAAAACAGTGGAAAACGAACTTAGTGAACAATAAAACAGCGGTTTTGACAGTCTCATAATAAAGATTGAATTTAGATGGAGTTCAGAATGTGGGGGAAAACACGGAAATTAAACTTAGCTTACGAATGATTCTTAATTTCAGAATGACTCTAGTAACTACATATTTCTATTATGCTTATGAATTTTACCAACAGGGCAACATTGGTAAACTAATGTAAAAAACTTAACTTGAAGAAACATTTAGAATGAAATGTATACTTCTAATCATTCAATCAGTACATACAACTAGATTATGATAACGTATCAAACAGCAATAATTTCTTTTCCTGCTATTCCTCATCCAGAGATGAACTAGTTTATCGAGGACGACCTTTAGTGACTAATCAAGGACAGTCCTTTAATCTTACAAGCCATCAAGAAAACATCAAAATTTTAGCCTTTACGGAATATGAACTTTCCTCTTCCATGGCACATTTTACGAAAAGAAGAAATGCTGCGGATAAACCGGGAGGAACACGGTACCCGGAGTTGGCGAGAGTCGACATCCCCGGACTTCTCCTCACGAGGCCCCTCCTCTTTCTCGACTCCGCTCCCTCCGGAGGCAGCGGGCTTCGCCACGCAAGCGATTCGTAAGAAGGAGCGGGCCTTGATTCGGAGCGGTAGCAGCTGGCAGGACGAAGGTACAGTCTTGGGGGCGGTAGCTGAGAGGGAAGGCCCGTCGAAGGGCTGGCGAACAAGCGGGAGGCCACCGACCGCAGCGTACATCTTATCGGACAAGGGGGCAGGCGAAGTTGTGAGGAGAAGAATCGAGAGGGAAGAAGGGTTCCCATAAATTGAAAAAATCGAAGCGGATTGGATGTGTGCGAGAAAAGAACGAGTCGGGATAGCTCCACGTGGCACTGCTCCAGCCCGCACGCCGCCTGCGAACCTCCATCTCATAATTAGGGAAAACAATTAAGTAGCCCATAAAATAATTAAAAAAAAAACCTTATATATATATATATATAAACTATTATAAACTAACCCCTAAATTTTAAACACTAAATACATATAATATACCTTATGCGCAATTAAAATTTTTAATTTTGAACCCTAGAGAAAAAATCTTATTAACTCAAACCCATTATAATCCAGCTCCTAAATCCTAAAATTTTGAACCCTAAATACATATAATATACCCTATTTTTTTTTTAAAAAAAAAAACACTTTATGCTTGAATTCAGGCGTCGGGATTGAATCCAGGCGCCCGAGGTCCGTAGGGTCGCACGGTAGTGAGTTTATATATGTAATACCTTATATAGCCATTCGTGGATGACTGTTGGGTGACTCTAACTAAGTTTGAGCACCCTTAGAGGTTGAAATCCACTTGGGGCTCCTGAGCGAACCGGTCTTAGCACTCGGACTTAGTGAGAGTCCCACGAACGGGGTGTGCAGAGTATCACCACTATATATAGCATGCACACCCATTCTGTGCATACTCCTGGGCGACCCTCACAACTCAGGGTGTCAGGTGCACCCCAACTGCTCATATATAGAGAAATGATACCCTTCACACCCTTACATTACACACTCCTGGGAGATTATATATATATATATATATATGCACGTGCGCGTGCGCACGCACACACAAAAAATTTTGATATCCTACATACCCTTACGTGAGCGACCAAGGGCGACATCTAATGTGACCACCTAATGTGGTCAAAGTCTAAATTTTTTAATCCTTCTCTTCCTTTGCATAGACTTATTTTTGTTCTTTCTCTTCCTTCGCTCACCTCTCTTCCCTATAAACGAAAGCCCTCAACCCACTTCGCAGCTTATCCGCCCCTCTCTTTCCTGGTTCCAACCCTAGGCATAAGTCATCTTGTTCGACTCTTAGCTCGTGACAAATAAGTTAGGGTTTTCGTCGAAACTATACTAGTAAGCTCCCTCCTCTCCTTTTTTTTACTCGTGTTTCAGAATCTACATTTTACATCGACCTTATGAACTCTAATTGCTAGTTTTGAAAGACCAGCACCAATGTTGGGCTAATTTTCTTTTCAAAATCAGCCCAATGTTGGTGTTAGTCTTTCAAAACCAACATCACATTGGTGCTAGACCCAACGTTAGTGCTGATCTTTCAAAATCAACACTAACATGGTGTTGATCTTTCAAAACCAGCACCAACATTGTAGTTAAATTTTCACCATGTTTCATGATTAATTTTGTAGTTGATTGATAGTAGGGCATAGAAGCTATAATTTTAAGTGTTATTTGGAAGTTTCTTATGCAATGATTTTGTTGCTTTGGATGTATTGGACTTTTAAAAAAAACCAGCACCAACATGGTATTGATTTTTAAAAAATGAGCTCCATCTTGACGTTGATTTTTATAAACCAACACCAACGTACCTAGTATTACATAGTAATATTTTTTTTAAAATTTTATATTATTATTATTATTATCATCATCACTTTGTAATTCATATGGACTTCTGTAGATTTTTTCCTATCTTGCTTGAACAAAGAAATTTAATATCATACTACATTTTGGATGAGATTTTGATTGCAGTGAGCTTCAAGGATCAAGCAAAAAAATTGTTGCTCGTGTCCAGTAATTAATATACTGTTGTGCACCCATTTGTACTGTTGCTCGATTTTTTGAATCAGACATTCTACATTAATGGAAGAAAATATCTGTAATGATCAGCTATACATTTACCAAGTTGATGATGATTAAAAGTTAAAATTGGGATGAAATTTGTAACACTAGAGGAGGCATTTTCATTCTATAATCAATATGCATGAGAAGTCAGATTTAGCGCAAGAATAAGTAATAGCAAGAAAAATAAGAAAACTAATGAAGTAGCTTAGAAAAAATTTGTATGCTTGAAAGGACATACAAATGTTCAATGGAATATGTAGACACAAGGTGATAAAATCAAAAAGACAAGAGTATATGGTGAAGTTAGAGCTAGATGTAAGTCAAATATTTCATTAGTGAAGGAACAAACTAGACTTAATTGGGTTCTCACTAACTTCATTGTCACAAGCTAAAAAATTTAGTGTAAATTAGAACCAAGTCATAATCATCCACTCTTGACTCTTACAAAGGTGTATTTGCTATGCTCACATCGCAATATTTCAGCAGCAAAGAAAACATTGACTCAACAGTTTTCAAAGATTAATGTGCTAACTTGTCAACAAGTACGATTATTGGATATACAGTATGGAGGGCATGAGCATGTAGATTGCATAGAAAAGAGATATTAGAAACTTCAAGAAAGAGTTAAGGGATAAACAAAAGGGTATTAATGCTAAAACACTGATTGAGTTATTTACCTTTGAGAAAGAGAAGAATTCAGGTTTTTTCTTTGATTACGATACTAATTCAGATGATAAATTTGATAAGTGTTTTTGGGCGAATCATGTATTAAGGAGGGTATATAGTGCATTTGGTGTTGTAGTTGTATTTGATACGACATATAACATTAACAAATATGGGTTAATTTTTGCACCATTTGTAGAAGTTAATCATCATCATCATCATCATTATCAAATAATTATTTTTGGTTATGAGTTTCTAAGTAATGAGAAAACCGAGTCTTTTGTTTAGTTGTTTAAGAAGTTTATAGAAGTCATGCTTAAAGGTGCACTAAATGTGATCATCACTAATCAAGATCCTGCTATAACGAAAGTCATTGCCCAAGTTTTCCCTCAGGCAATGCATCGATATTGTTTGTAGCACATACTAAATAAATTTCCTAATAAATTACACTCTTTGACTTTTGAAACCACAATCAAAGCAAGAAAGTTTTTGCAAATTCTACAACACCTAATGAATTTAAGAAGTCATGGAAAGAGGTTATCAAGTGTGCTAACTTGGAAAAAAATGATTGGTTATCGTTGATATATAAATTATGACACAAGTGGTCGCCAGTTTATTTTAGGTATATATTTTATGCTGGAATGTCAAGTAGTTAGAGATCTAAAAGATCACATTCTTTTTTTTTTAAGAGGTATGTCTCAAATAAGAATTCATTGATGAATTTTAACACCTATTTCAATAGGGCACTAAGACACCAAAGATATAATGAGTTAGTTGTGGACTATATTGATATGAATGAAAATTCCAAAATTAAGATAAACTGGCCAATGAAAATTCAAATAGTTAAGTTGCACGTAAAAAAGATATGGCTAGAGTTTCAAATTGAAATGAGTGATATTCATGGTTATTATGTCATTATGTGCAACAAGCATTTATATTAGTTGACTCAGTGGTTTATCATGTAATGAATTTTCAAAGTTATTCTTCCTTCAAACCAAGGGTGCTCACACATCACCATCAAAGGGACTACATATCCTATAGTTGTATAAAATTTGAGTTCGAGGGCATTCCATACATGAATATATGTTAGCTTATTTTTTTATTAGCCAAGTGTTTCATTTGCCTGATAAGTATATATACTCAAACGATGGACACGAGATGCAAGGTTGGAGCAATATATGCTTTGGGGAAGGAAAATTTAATCGATGATCCAAAAGGGTTTTTGATGACAAGACACTAGAGGTTATCCTTTAAAGCTTTAATATTAATTGATGATGCATTTTTTATGGATGAGGGGATAA
Source organism: Zingiber zerumbet (assembly GCA_037833815.1). Classification (NCBI taxonomy): domain Eukaryota; kingdom Viridiplantae; phylum Streptophyta; class Magnoliopsida; order Zingiberales; family Zingiberaceae; genus Zingiber; species Zingiber zerumbet. Next base: position 6,902,237 of record JBBMJZ010413112.1, read on the forward strand.
ATTTCTTGGATCAATAATTTGATTGTATATATAGCAAAATTCAAGAAATGAACATTAGTAGAATATTAATCTAAGATCATCTAGCAACCAAAATATAATTAAGAGGTCACCTTAGAAATATAAGTATTAATCCAGTAATATGAATCATGACTATTTTCAAAATTATCTACCATCAAAACTAGGAAAAGTGTAAAGAGATCCTAAAGTAAGGCCAATACTTAAACTTTTATAGTAAAAATATTGCTCACATGCTACCATAAATGGAAAAAGATAGATCACTAAACATACTAGCACTATAAGTAATCAATAAATCACATGAAATCTAAAACAAGTGTGCTAGTATTTTACATTAAGGAACAAGCAATCATGATGTGACGAATGATGCAACTAGAAAATTTTTTATTATGTAAAAAAATATAAAAAACTAACTGTTGATACAGTCTGACCTGGATGTTGTTTTGATGTTGACACTGATTTAAGTTTCAATCAGATATTGAATTAACTC
>JBBMJZ010413112.1:6970543-6981062 GCA_037833815.1 Zingiber zerumbet
AAGCTAAGCTATTTGCCTTAATTATCAGTTCATCCCCAAGTATGCATACCAGATTGAATTTGAGCATATAGACGAGAAGTAAATAATCATCTGGGAAAAGGTAGAGGAAGAGAAAGAATGACAGTCCCATTAATGGTCGAATAAAGAATATATATTTATTGTCTCCATTCACCTTGCTTGAAATGCTAGGAGCCGGTCTGGCTGACTTTTTTTCGTCCGGGCGTTTACAGATCTTCCATTAACATCTGACCGTTTCAGATTAGTGTGTCCGTTACATATTTGAACAGCAGGTAAATTAATGTATCCAGTGGCAAAAAAGAATTGGTTGATTTAATTGGGCCATCGTTACCCCAACCGATAAAATATTCGATACTCGCAAGTTATACTCGCACATGAGTTACTGGATTCAGTACAAACCAGATCTTGAATTTACATGATACTCGTCTATAGTTGTGGTTCAATTTAAATCAGCTTTCATGCCACAGAACTCTTAAAGTGAGACTAAACTCTGGCACACATTTGGAGTCCATTATTTTTCCATCTAATTTTCATTTACATTTCCAACCATTTCTACTTTTCTAAGCGAAGCTATTTCTCTTAGTTATCTACTTATGCCCAAGTTTGTGCATGCGAGATATTGAACTTAGCATAAGAGAATTATAAAAAATAATCCAGTAAAACGAAGAGGAAGTTAAAAGTAATTAACATACCTCACTCATTGATGAGGCTGCAACATATATAAAATGATACGTAGCTAATAGATGTAGTTAAGTTGGTTTTCCCCTAATATTGCTTTGAGCTTTCTTTCTGGGAGGCTGAATGGTATTTGAGTTCGTTCTGATAGATCCAGAATTAAAGGAAAAAAGACATTGCATATATATGATTCTATTCTTTTAAGCCAAAGCTATTTGCCTTCATTATCTGCCCATGTCCAAGTTTAAGCATACTACATTGAACTGATCAATATATATAAGAAAAGTAAATAATAATCCAGCAAAAGAAAGAGGAAGAAAAAGTAACATACTTAATTGATAAGGTTGTACCACAATCTCCTCTTGTTAAGAACGGGGAGATTTTCTCTCTAGTGAGAATCCAATGTAAAAATGTTGACCGTCTGGATGGATCTCCGTGAACACTTTCTAATTTATTTTGATGGCTAGTAAAAAATTTTCATAAGACTAGACTGATCACTTTAGAATAAATCGATTTAAAAAACTAAATACAAGATGCCAGCTAAAAATAATGTTCAAGTAATATACCACAGATAGAACTAGTATATATAGATATATTATTGTGACATTATCTTCTCTTGCAAAGATATTAATGTGATATTAATAAGAAGTATACTATAACTAATGATTTATATTTTTATCTGACAAAGTTAAACATACCTCAATGATCATGACCTAGCACCAGGGTCGGCCTTAGATGTTGAAGAGCTCAGTACAACAAAAAAAATGGACCCTATATTAATTTAAAAAATAATAAAATTGATGCTATAAAAATAATTTCATTAATTGCTAATAATCAGTATCATTACATCATAGAAAATGAAAAATAACTACTACAATTATTTATGAAAAATTAATCTTCTTACATTTTTATCAGTAAAGTCATCAATCAATTTTTCATAATTAAGTTTTTCTAGAAACTCACTCAATCGAAATTATAGCTAATGCATTTAATCTTATTTAGGTCATAGTTGATCTCAAATAATATTTCAACCGCTTCAATTTAAGAAATACTTCTTTCTGCAGATGCAACAGTCACCGAATAGTCAATAATATCCTGTATGCAATGAATGAATTTAGAAAACAATTCATTCTTTACAAAAAAAAAATAGTATTTCACTTGATTTTTGTTCGTTTGGTAGAATATGTTATATGATTTATATGATTTTCTGTTCTTAATATAAATCATCTCCATCCGAATTTGAAACATCTGATCATGTACTCTCTTTCCTTTGTAGTTTTCTTTCAAGATTCTTGCAATGAGCTTTCAAGTCCTTATCAATCAATGAACACAATTTTTCAAGTAGTGTAAAGGAATCCAAAAAGTTATTCATATTTCTCATATTGCTCAAATCTTTTCTTCAATGACTCAATTGTTTGATCTACTATATATAAGAAATAATAAACTTTAAAAGCTTCCTCGACAAATTCTTGAGGTATTTTGGAAGACTCACATATAACCTCATCAAAATGTCTCTTTCTATATATTTGTCTCTTTTCAAGAAAAACAAGATCAATCTCCCTTGTTGAAGCAAATTCTTTTGTTGTATTGATGCTTTGTCCCAATCCAAATTTTCCGTACTCTTCAAAAGAAGCAATTAGCCCCTTAACCTTAGTAGCAATGTCTATAAGCATGTTTTCATATTGTAAGTCTTTGTTAGTAATATTAACTTTACCCAATATATCATACCAAATAATCATACCCACTAAACATTCAAAATTTCCAAGTTCAAATGTTGCTAAAGACTTAACTTCACTTCTTATTTTAGAGTCGGTGTCTTTTTCTTCTACAACTTGAAGTAAAGTTTCTCTGATTTGTTGAGCTTGAAGTGCCATTGTTTTCACACTTTCAATATGGCTTTCCCATTAAGTGATTGACAATGGTTTGAGAGTTAAACCTTTTATCGTCACATGATCTATCAAAACATTCCACCTCCTTGTAAAATGAGAAAGTATTGTATAAATCCATTGTACAACTCCAAAAAAGTCTTTCACTTTTCCACAGGAGTTTGCAATGTCACAAAGGGTTAAATGCAAATAATGACAATCACATGGAGTGTATAATGCTTTAGGAATTATATCCAACAATTTTTTGTATGCCTTTGTGTCTCCCTTTCATATTTGCCCTATTATCATATTCCTATCCTCTCACATTATCGATATCAAGATCAAAATTTTCAACACATTTTGCAGTTCTTCAAACAACCCTTGTCCTATTGTATCTACTTTCAAAAATCATAAAAAGTATTCTTCTACTTTCATTGGGCTTGTAGAACATCAACACATCTTATAACTAAAGTCATTTGCTCTTGGTTACTAATATCAGGAGTGCAATCAAGTATTACAGAAAAGAACTTAACTTCTTTAATATTTTAAAAAATAAAACTCTTGATTTTAGAAGGTAACAAACATATAAACTCATTTTGAATTTTGTGGCTAAGATAATGATGATGTGTATCTCTTTCAAGATGTTCCTTCATCACTAAGTTCCACTCGGCAATCATCTCAATAACAGCCATAAAGCTTCCATTGTTATCATCATAAAGCTTCACATTACTATCAAGAAATGTTATGTTTTGTTTAGCCAAAAATCTCACAAGTGAAATTAATCGGTGTAATACCTTCCTCTAATGCTCTTTTGCCTTCTTGATTTAATCTTGAATAGCATGATCAATTATTGTACCCTTCACTAACCTGATACGCAACTTAGACTAGCAAGCATAATAATTGATATATTCAATACTTGTCTCATGTTCTTTAAGTTTGCTACTAAGATGCCCCCAATTATAGTATCCCTCATTTACTTGTTGACAACTTACAAAAAAAAACAAAATATTTTATCAAGTGATTTTGAATAGACCAACCAATCTCTATGGTGTTTTTGACTATTTGGCAAAATCATCTATTTTATCTATCTTGAGACCTTTCTCTATTAATACATCTCTTATAGGACCCTTTTCCACTAGTTGATCCTTCCACTTAGGATCTAAATTCTCCCCGTTTCTAGGATCAAATATGTCAAGTTGAATCGATGAACTTGGTTCTTCATTCACTATATTAATAATATCATACCCCGGGAGAGTCCCTGCCAGAAGAAATTTCAGCAACATCTCCCCTGTACGGATGACAATCTGAAACTTTTCTACATAGCCCTCAGGGCTCACAAACATCAGCCAATATGGCTGGAATATATACTACACAAAAATGAAGCATTCCACGCAGTTATAATAAAACAGCCTCTGACTGTCATCACAACACAAAAAGAAACCAAAAACAACATTCAAACTTACCTCTTCTACCGTCCGATAGGTGCGTAGCAAAACATACCAAATACAAATCCACCAAGCAAGCAAAAATCGAACCAGTACAATACTTAAAGACAAACCACAAAAAAATCCAGAGTGCAAAACCAATACAAGTATGAAAACATAGCTCTAAGCAAATAACTAGAAATCAAAAGACCAATACGAAAACTCTTGTGACGAGGGACTAGCAACTGGAACCTCCTAGCGGCCTCAACCTGAAATAGAAAAATAAATCAACGGTGTGAGCTCAACAACTCAACAAATACCGGATAGACATGCATAATAAGTTATAACTAACAGTAATAATTATGCGGTACAGTTTTCTTAACAATAAAAGGAAATGCAAACCGAAAAGGCTGAAGAAAACTAAACTCACCAGAACCTCCTATCTGAACCACATGGAGTGTAAAAGCAATACATATGATTGATGCAGGACTTTGATTCGAGACGGGCGTCTCGACATGGGATTTCTGGATATGATCTTCTTTTGAGGTGGGTACCTCTGACTTATCTCCTTGATATAGTCATTTTTTATATGCATAATAGTTTATAGCTAGTAGTAATGATTATGTTTACGTTTGCTTGATATGTCACTATCTGGTTCTTATTGTCTGCCTATATTCTTATCTGTTATGTATTCCTACTTATATTCTCTTGATTGTTATCATGTGTATTTCTGTTCATAAAAATAGTGGCATACATTGTCCTACTGTGTAGTAGTCTTGTTATTTGTCATATTTGATTTGTGTACTTAGGTTTATGATTCCTAGATCATTGTATGTGTTTATTTTATTTTTGGTACATTTTATATAGAGGTGTATACTGTCAGTATCTACATGATTAGTGTTATGCACCATCTTGCATGATTACATGTTGAGCGATTGTCAGCTCCATTATTATTGAGCACATCGCCAGTTACATGATCTGCACACACAACCACTCATAGGTTAGTAGTATATCAGGCAGGGTGTGTGCAGTTTGCTCTGTCAGGCTCCGCTGGTCCGCTCATGGGTAATTGATTACAGCATGGTAGCGGGTAGGGGTCCCTCCTCTGGACTGTCTCAGGAAGATGAGAGCATTGCACTCTCCCACTCTGTTTGGGGTAGGAGGATAGGTGTACTCCGACAGCATCCTGTCCACTCGGTCATTCAGGAGCAGTGATGGCAGAATCCACAGTTGTCATAGCCCTACCCACTCGGTCTCACCATTGTGTATGAGATGGCTGATTAACATCAGGGGTGACCATGTCATTGTTGCATCATATGCATGGATTGCATTTATTATTTATGTTTGTTGTATTTTGGATGCTGCATTTGTTTTGGTTGCATATGTTTGACCTGCTCCAGCAAAGGTCAATGCAACAAGGGCATCACTGAGATCAGAGACATTAGAATCGACAACCGTCAGCTGAGGAAGAAGCCGAGACGAGGGGAATCTGACGCTAAGGTTACGCGGAGTGCTTGAGTCGACGCTGGATTGGAAGCTAGGGCAGAGAGAAAGGTGACGATCGCTCTAGGGCAGAGAGAACGGCGACGATCGCTCTAGGGCATAGACACAAAGAGGAAGGAAGAAGAGGACAGTGGCGCTCGGGTGGCTCTCGTCCGCTAGCGTTGGCCGTGGCGACTGATGTCAGTCATTTTCATGCCACGTGGCACATCAAATTAATAAAGATTAGGAACTCGATTATCTAAAGTAAACTCGTGTAGTATTGAGTCCCAAGTCGTATTTTTTCCAAGGATTACTAGTTAATGTGTGCTAATTCTAGAATTGCTTTAAAATGAATTATTACATCATTAAAATGAATTCAATATCAATTTAACTGCAATTAAATTCAACATTAACTAATAGAATTTAAATACATCAGTGAAGCAAGAAATACAATCACTAAACCTTCAATTGATATCCATAATCCATCATAACAATTAAGCTTAAAAACTCAAACAAACAAGCTTTCATCATTCTACACTCAACATTCAACATTTAAGCATTCGGATTGCCTACTAAATCATTGTTTTTCATGAATAGAGGCAACCATCAAATAAGCTCAAAGACCCATTCATATTCCAACTTCATCACAGTCACAACAGATTCAATGCATAGATCAAAGGTTTCCTAATTTCTCGAATTGAAACTAATACTTGCTTACATGAGCCGAATTAGAGAATTCAAAACAAAATCTAGATTACAAACTAATTAGCTAGCAACAATTAGATGGCTACATAAGGTTCAGATTATACACTAAGTTAGCAGCTGAAATTGGTTCAATTTGCAGAAATATAAAGAGTATTAAGTTGCAAATAAGAAATCAGGAAACGAGATTGCAACAAAACTAAAACAAAGATGGAATTGCAAGGTAAAGGAAATCAGATCTAAAGATCTGAGCGAGTTCGAGACCATTCAAAGACAAAGAATAAGGAAAACCTAATCTATAGCATTCCACATCCACAGATTCCGAATTAGAACTTCTTCAATCTGGCAAAAAGCAAAGTAACCTCTGGGAAACACCCTTCGGGTGACCACCAGCGAAGAACAAAGCTTCCAACTAGTGCATCCTCTCGATCACAGCCTCTGGAAACCTCCCTTCGAGCTCACGGATCAGGTAACACTCACATCGCTCAAAATCAGCAGCTGAATTCTGGAATCTTGCGTTACTCGACCGATTGATTAGATCGGTGCGAATGCAGCAGGTGGAATGAAGATGGAAGGAAATCCGGACGCTTCTGGAAACCTCCCTTCGAGCTCCGGTGGCTAATGGAGATCGTGGACTGGGAACCGCCCTCGTCCGGATAGCGGAAGGAAATCAGAAACTCAGCTCACGGACTGGGGAAACACCCTCCGCCGCTTCCTGACCTCGGACGACGAACGCTGGTAGCTAAATTATCGCCGGCGATGAAGCAAGTTAGCTCGCAGATCTGGAATGAGGGAATGGAGACTGCGGATCGCGCGAAGAAGGAAGAAGATACTGTAGAAGAAAATCGCGACCGAGCCCAAGGAAGCACTATAGCTTCTCAAACGTTTTAAACCTCTCCTCATCCGATCGGATGGCTGAGAATCATCGACGCTTGATCAACGGTGGAAAACATCACAGATCTAGATCAAAAGGTACTGATCTTCATCTATGATCTAGATCTACTCCCCATTAGGTTGGATGAGCCAAATCTTCAACGGATAGCTCAAAACTGCTTGATCTTCAATGGACGGTCCAAAATACTCTAAGGCTTGATCGCTTCGTTTAGTCTTAGATTTGAGCCCAAGTGTGGTCCAATCTGATCGGGTCCATGACCCTTTTGATGCCTACAAAATAATAACAAATATTAGCACCAAAATACCATGAAAATAGGCTAATTTGCAATTAAGTTCAAGATCACATGCAAATATGAAATATGATGTAAATGTGAGATTAAGCTATGAAAATATGATTAAAAACATGCATTATGAATCAAGATAATATAGCCAAAATCATAGTTATCAAATCCCCCACACTTAATCTTGGACGTCCCGTTCAAGTCAAGAAAACTAAAAATCATCTCCACACAAATTCCCTAGCAATACCTAGAAGATAGTATAAAGAATTTAACTAAGATCACCTTAAAGATCACAAACAATCATGAATACAATTCAAACAATAATCAGTAGGTATGGTGGTTTCAATCCAATTGAAAAATTAAGCAAGTTGCAATCTTGCAAAGGATTTACCTATTCTAGCCCTCACACTCAAAAATGCATATTAGTGGAGCTCACTTAATGTCACTCACAACATTTCACTACCATAAGCTTACTTATTTTCTAATTCTCCACCATTATAAACATAACATACATGAATCAAAAGGATTTATCAACAAGAATTGAAATAGAAGCAAGAAGAACAATTAAAGTGAATAGAATAGGCAAAAGAAAAAAACATTAATGAAGAAAATGAAAAGATGAGAGTATTGAAGGAATATACTTGATGAGTTAACTAATTTGATGTAGAAAGAGATGAATACCATTTGTTTCAACTAATTCAAAGTATCAAGCTAACCTCTCCTTCAATTTGAATGCAAACATAGAATCTTGATACTCTATCTCCCACTTGATACTCTCTTGATGTGCCAATTTTCAAAAATTTTTCTGTTTGTTTTTTTACTGTTTAACTTCAATTCTAGCATTTTAAAACTAATCTCACAACATGTATCCAACACCCTCCCCCACACTTAAACTTTGGCCATCTCAGGCAATAAAACACTTCAATTACTTAACCCACTCAAAGCCTCTTTCTCTTTCATTTTTCATTCATACAGAATCTATTCTTTTTCATCCTTTGTATTATTTGAGTTCCTTGAATAACATAACAAGTATACACTCAATGCATGGTTGAAGAGACAAGGTAAGTTGAGTTTCAAACAGCATTAAAATGAGACCATTCCAAAATTCTACATCTCCACATTAGCAAAAATCCTGCAAACAAATTTTTGCAAAAAAATTCTCTGTTAATCAGACTTCAATAACTAGGAGCTTATTGAACAACTTAAAATCCTTACTGATCACAATCAACATCGAAACAAAATGCTCCTAAATTCCATGCTGTAACAATATGCAGCTTAAATCCAGTGGGCTTCTAAATCTGTTTCAGCTTCTGCAAAGCCATCTAAAACTTGTACTTCAAGATGCATTTCCTGAAAATCATAGCAGATTTCTGTAGGATTCAGAATTAGATCGAAAACTGTGGACTCATTTCCCATATTCAGAAAATAATTTCAACAAGTTGCCTTCCAGGTTTAGTATAAGCACTTTCATTTCTTGCAGCCTTAAAGTTTTGCACACAAAAGAAACAAAAAACTTGACATATTAGAGACTTAAATTGATACATTCTTTCACAGCTTGATAAATTCAGTTCTTTGTAGAGTTAACTTCAGCAATCTTCAATTTTCTGCAGAGTTTGTCTTTCTACTTATCAAAAACTTGCCACAAGAACTTGGCATGCCACACGTCAAAGTTGATACATCAAGTATAGATTATTGGCTATACTAATCCAGTTAGGCAATTTAAGGAATCAAAATAGTAGGAGATTAAACTCATGACTTCAGATTCATGATTCAATTTTGAAAAACTGCACTCACAATTTCTCAGAGTTTACCTACTGCCCAAATTCAGCAATTCATTTTTGAAATTGTTCAAAAGGGTTTCTGGATTGTAACTTCTTCAAATAATCAGAATTATTGCACCAAAATCATATTCCAATAGCTACAAGGAGCTCACTGTTTAAGTTCTATTTTTTTCTACCTTAGTTTCAAAATTAGAATCCTAGAACTTTTTGGCTTAAATCATGTAGAACTAAGCTTACCAAAAGGAATTATTCAGCACTAAATTAATAGAAGCTTGAATTTTAAATGGCGCTGTTCAGAAACAGCATGAAGAGTTGTCACAGAACAAAGTTCTGTTTGCACAAAATTGGCAACTGAATGCTGCATTTCAGATCAGAATTATGTTCTACTCTTCAATTCTAAATCTTTCTTACTGAAAATAATCAACATTTGAACTTGAACATACTGCCAGGCTATGATTCCTGATTTTCAATTCTGAAAAGATGTGTATCCTAAAATTCAGCTTGCTGATTTTTGCACTGCATTTCCAAGCAGATTCTTCCTTGAATTCCAGGTTACTTGCAGATTCTTGCTTGATTTATTTAAGAATAAACGTCCATTTGCAATGAAATAGAATTAAAGCTCTGCTACTTATGAATTCAATTACCATATTCGGATAGAGCTCTTGGGATTTAAAGCTATTGAAAGTTCTTAGTAATTCAGAGATCAAGCTTAGGAAACACTGCTCTTAAATTTCTTTACTTCCATCCTTTCACAGATTCAACTTTCAGATTCTCGTCTGTTATTTTTTAAAACCATTTGATCATCTCCCTAATTCCTATCTTAACAACAAGCATTTACTCTATTCGAACTCCAATTATGAAGCAAAATTACTCAATTTTGAGGTCTGGAATAATTAAAGCTTCTCTTCAGATTATGCTGAGAAAGAAAGCATTATCAGTTGGCACATGGCAATAGCTCACTTAGCCTTTTGGAATCAACATCATCAGCTCCTAAGAGATGCAAGATTTTCATTTATCAATTCTCTACAGCAGTCTTGTTCACAGAAGATCAGATTTCCTTCACTAGATCAGTTTCAACGAAATTACAGAATCCTAATTCTAGATTACTTTAAGCATAAATTAAAGAACAGAATATACAAGAGATGCTAAAGTGTTTAGAACAGAAGGATCATGTTGGGTTTTTCGGGCCGCGAAAACCGCTTTTTCGCGTCACGAAAACCCCGAAATCCCATGCCATCGGATCCGTGCGAAGTGTATAGAACAAAAATATTACGTGTACAAGTTTACTAACCTAGATCTACTCTAGATCTACATGAAAAATGATTACCCTTGTTGCGTGCCCTTTGCGAATCCCGCTCGTCCAAGGTACGCCGGATCTCGAGTGTGTTCAAGCGTAC
>JBBMJZ010413112.1:6990804-7004577 GCA_037833815.1 Zingiber zerumbet
GCATGGGATATTTCTCCCAAATATTTGTGGTCCCCACTTCCACATCACTTTTTAAATATCCTACTATTCAAATATCTCAACTTTCACAATGAAATATCTCACCATCCAAATATTTACGGGTCCCACCAATCAAATATCTCACTCTCAAATATCCTCAACTTCACAATCAAATATCCCACCAATAAAATATTTATGGGTCCCATAACTATTTTATTAACTTACATATAATTTATATTTAAATAAATTTAATATATATTTTTAATATATTTCATCACATTTATATTTTTAATAAAAAAATAGCCACAGTTCCAATTTTAGATGGGGTCCACCAATAATTAAAAAAACAAAAAAAAATTTAAAAAAATAGTGGCAGCCCACTTTTGTGAGCCCCACACATGAGAAAATCACTAGGCACAACATTCAACCCTCAAATATTCATAATGGGGGATATTTGAGCTCTAAATATCCCCTCCAAATGTTCCATTGGAGATGCTATAAAAGCAAACAGCCGAAACCGCAAGTCGCCACACTTTTACATTCCTCTTTGTGGCCCCTCTAGGTTTCCCTTCCGTCTACCATCGAAGGCGAAGGTGAAGATGAGAAACGCCAACATGTAACTACTCTTCTTCCTCCTCCTTCTGGATCTTCATTCATTACTTGTCCACCAACTATTTGTGTTTGCTCTTTATCCTTCGTCCTCTTTAAATACCTCGTCATTCGGAGGGCGGAAAATGCATGACTACTCTACTTCTTGTTTGATCGATTTGCTCGTTGATGATCGTAGAGCTATAATGTCGTCGCTAGCAAGAGGAGAAAGAGGCTTTGGAGCCAGGGGGAGGAGACGATGATCCATGTGCTAGCGGTGGACGACAGCTCGGTCGACCGAGAGGTCATCGCGACGCTTCTTCGTAGTTCGAAGTATCAAGGTAGGAGACGACTGATACTTCATGAACTCGCCGCCTTTTCTTCTTTCTTCTCAGCTAATTAGGGTTCCCCCCTTTTCTACGACTGCTCAATGACAGTCACGGTTGTGGACACTGGGAAGAAAGTTGGAGCTATTGGGATGGTGAGTCGATCTATTTCCATGTGCTTTTCCCTTCAATTCATCAATCGATAGATGGGATTCTAATTGGAAAAATTGGGAATTCTCTCTCTTCCATTATTCTAGAAGGAACTAAATGTGAACATGATCATTACTGATTACTGGATACTAGAAATGACAAGATGCGAGCTGTCAAGAGAATCAAGGTGAGAACAAACCTTTTCTTACAATTCTGAATGCTGAACCCTAAAATAGCTTAATACTGTAACAGGAATCCTCCAAGCTGAGGGAAATCCCTGTGATCATAATGTCATCTAAAAATGTCCCAAATTGAATCAACAGGTATCTAAAAAAATATATTATTTTAATAGAAATGATCATCTTTTTCCTAATTTGATGATGTTCTTGTAGATGTTTGGAAGGAGCAGAAGATTTCTTGCTAAAGCCTGTGAGGCCATCTGATGTATCTCATTTGTCCAGCTGGATTAGATGGTAGCTGGAGATGGTAGAGGAGGACGAAAGATGAGTTTCATGTCCACACAATTTTCTTCAGCTTTGCTCTCATCTAGAAATGAATTCATTTTATGAGCAAGGAACTGTGATAATGGAGATTGAAACATCCCAAGTTATATATATATATATATATCCAAGCATGTAGACGTCCCGAATCTCAATTTAACTAAGGCACATAAATAACTCGTAAAACATTAACTACTAGCAACCTTTTGTACTGGTCATACAGTTCTAGAATTTATTCTTCAAAGGAAAACATTTAACTTTACTGAAATTAAACTGGAAGGTCTTCGAGTTATACTGCTGTTGTTTCAAACTTGCTCACTCGTCAATACCTCCTGCCTCATTCTTCTCATTACATAAAATAGTTAAAATCTATGAGTCAAGAGACTTAACACATTCAAATCATATTATGCATTAATTAGTTCCTATATCCATGTGCCCTAACGGGAAATGTACTGAACTAGATCTTCATTCATATTAATGCATTTTCCTTGTATAGGCATATTAAAACATGAATGTAAACATATTAGGTGCAAGGACATACACCTGATCATGAACATAAAAGCATAGACATGAGCATAAACATACTTAGTCGACATAAGCATATATGAACATAAATGTGAACATGAGAACAAGAGCATAGACATGAGCATGAACATACATATCATAAACATACACATGAACATAAGCATGAACATAAGCCTTCATAGTTTGGAGTGCTCCCGGGGCATGAGTCCCCAGATCATACCACCATCCCATATATGAAGTTAACTGATTTCTTAGGTAAGCTTTATAGGCTTGCCCGGGATATATCTTACCCGTCCCCCTACTCCTACCATAATTGGTAGGGATCCGAGCCTTGGAACAGACACTCCTACCCATACATACTTAAATTGATACTATGGTACAAGCTCCCTGGGCTTGCCTAGAGCATATCTTACCCATAATGTGAGCTACTTGAGAGGGGATCCCCAGATCGGTGCTCAAAGCTCCCTAGATAAAATGTACCCACACCCAAACCTTGTGATGAGAGTGATACACGGTACCTGGATCACAGCTTAGTAGCTCCTCGAGGTGTAGGATTTCCCCAAATCGACACTTGGGAAGCTTTTTGGGCTTAGATCCCTGGAACATATCCTCCCATACATACATCCTATGGTAAGCTTCCCGGGCTTGGATCCCTGGACCATATCTTACCCATACATACATAACTAATTCAACTGGTAAACTTTCCGAGCTTAGGTCCCCAGAGCTTAAATAGGTAAGTGGCCCGAGAGTGGGTCCTCAGGGTCACTCTAATTATACTTGAACATGTACATATGCATAACCATGAACACTACTCAAGCATGAAACATAAATATAAACATGTGCATCAACATAAATAGGATCATTACATGAGCATGGACATAACTGAAAACATGCACTTAACATAAATTTGACCACTTCATAAGTATGGACATAAACATAAATATGCACATAAACAATAACATGATCCCTACATCAGCATCAACATAAATATGTATAAAAACATAAATATGATCACTACAAAAGTATGGAGCATAAAGATAAACATGGAGATAAACATGAGCAGGATCATTTCATGAGCATATAAAGTTATCATGGTGATAGGAGGAAACATAAGCTTAACTAAACTAAATTCAAACCTTATCTAAACTAGAATCCGAAAGTCACATGTACCATATAAAGTTATCGTGATGAGAAGCAAGAAGAAATATAAGCCCAACTAAACTAAATTCAACTTATCTTACTAGAATCCGAAAGTCACATGTAGCATATAAAGTTGTCATGATAAGAAACGAGAAACAACATAAGCCTACCTAAACTAGAAATCCAAAGGTACATGTAGCATGTAAAGTTATCATGATGACAAACAAGACGAAAACATAAGCCTACCTAAACTAGAATCCGAAAGTACATGTGGCATATAAAGTTATCATGATGACAAGCAAGACGAAAACATAAGCCTACCTAAACTAGAAATCTAAAATTCAGATATAGCATGTATAGTCATCATGTTAAGAGCAAGTAGAACATAATCACAACTATCCCAATCCGAAACTCTTCTCATCGAGAATCCGAATCTCCTAGAGTCCATATGGTTATTATGATAAGGAGTAAGAATAAACACAAGCACACTAAACTCAAATTCCGAAATCATGCATATAGCCTACTAAATTACCTTGATGTGTAGCAAGAATAAACACAACATACTAAACTAAATTCCGAAATCACACACATAGCCTACTAAATTGCCATGATGTGAAGCAAGAGTAAACATAAACATACTAAACCAAATTCTGAAATCATACACAACCTACTAAATTACCATGATGTGAAGCAAGAGTAAACATAGACATACTAAACCAAATTCCAAAATTATACACATAGCCTACTAAATTACCATGATGTGAAGCAAGAGTAAACATACCAAACTAAATTTTGAATGCTAACATGTATCCTATAAAAATCATCATGCTAGGAAATAAAAAAACATGAGCACAACTAAACATATTCCAAAATTTAACATGCAATCTATAAAAGTTATCATACTAAGAAATAAAAAGAGTATGAGCACAATTAAACCCAAATCCGAAAACTCAACCAAAACTAGAATCCAAAACCTTCATAGGGCATATAAAGTTATCTTGATAAGAAACAAGTAGAAAATATAAACACCATCACAACTATCTAAATTTCAAAATTATCGCTTAACCCACCATGGTGTCTAAACGTAAATGAATTAAAGGGAACTAATTAAAGCATAACAAAGTATAGAACATGCCTTCAACTCTATCTTTCTACCAAGCGTTTTCTTCTTCTCCACCTCTTAGAGCTAGGACCGGTGGTGGCGGCGGCTAGGGCCAGCGGTGGTGAGGGCTAGGAAATTGCAAAACAATATAGGAGTAAGGCTTTTCTTTCTAAGGGTGCATATATATATATATATATATTGGTTGTGCCATTCCAAAAATAAATTTGAATAATTCCATAATAAACTAAATTTTTATACATATTAATTTTAATATCAAGTTCCTATGGAAAATAAATTCAAATCCATATATATTCATATCTCAAATTTATTACATACTATATATGTGTATAAAATTTTTTATACATTTTGAAATATTCCATAACAACTAAAATTTTATACAAGTTAATTTTTCTATAGAAAATTCAAATTTACCATATTCTCATGTGTGTGTGTGTGTATATATATATATACAATACTGATATTATGCGCAACTTGTTTTATGCGCCTGTGTGCAATGACAAAAGTGGCATCTCATGCGGTTTTTTTTCTTTTATTTTTTCTTTTCTCTACCGCGCCATTTGATATTTCCTTTTATTTTCTAAAACCTAACTTTTTAGCGACGTCGCTCGCCAATCCCCGCCTTGGCAGTCCTTTCTCACCGATCTTCACCGTCTTTCATTGCTGCCGCCGCTGTCTGTTGAGAGTCGTCTTCTTCGCTCTCCAATCCTAGCAGCCCTCGCTTCGGCGTTCCTCACTCGTCAATCCCCGCCGTCTTTCATCGTTGTCGCCACTGTCTGTCGAGAGCCACCGACGCCATGCCATCCCTATCGCCGTCCCTCTCGTGGGACCCCTCCCTATTTTGCTACTTTTAGCGACAACTCATTTTCTAATAGGAAAACTTTTTCTTGCAACACAACCCTATTGTACCTATCCTCTTCACTCTCAGATATAGTCTCCTGCATGTTGCTCATTCTCTCAGTCAAGGACTCTTTCTCACTCTTCAGTTCTTCATGTTCTTTCGATAATGACTTCAACAAACCTTCCAACCTTCAGTTTTCCAAGTTTGCATCATCAAAAGTGTTTTTAAGATCTAAGACAGAATTATGAAGATGAACTAATTTATTAATTTAAACTTTTGACATGGGAATCCCTTCAACTACTTGACAAGCTTTGTCAATCCATTCTCCATTATTCTCCATATGCCTATGTTTCTCTTCACTATACTTGACATTGTCAATTGCTTGGTGAATTCACTCTATGTCATCCATTAGCATTTCCTCACTCTGCTTTGAAGCATTATGTAAAGCTACTAATCCTGCTATCTTATCCTGAGACTCTTGATGCAAATTCAACAAGTCAGTCCCGTATAGTTTTATTTTTGAATTGGCTTCCAGAAGATTCCATTCAAGTTTAGCTTTACATGAACGCAAGACAGACACCTCTTGCACTGCATCTGATTCTATTTTTTCTAGGTCACCGTGGTTTGAGGACTTATAGGGCATCCAAGTAGTTCCCATATGTAGCATAAAAGAAAATTTTCTTGTACAAATGTTGCTAAGCAGTGGATGAGTGTTAAATTTATTTTTTAAGCATTTTTCTTTTTCTTTCTCTTTCAAAAGATATTGTGCTAGAAAGGGATTACCAATAACATAATGTGGTCAGGACTTGGATGACAAGGTTGGGGTTGTATATATTGTTTCGCTTACAAATAATTGAGACATGAAAGGTTGAAGGTATTTAGTGAATCTTGTTGGTGTTAGGATAAAGGTATTTAGATTTTCCATGTGTTTTCAACGTTGGACTTTATTTGTAACCTTGCAATCTCAACCATTGTTAGGGTTCCTGTTAAAATTACTTCACAAAGTGTCAACTGTATATGAAGCTACTTTTCTTGGAAAGATAGCCTCTCTATATTGCATTTTGCTGGACCCATGTAAACTAGTAGAGGAGTCTTTTTTCAATGTGAATGGCTCTCATTATGGTATAAAATAGACGGTTTCGAATTCTTAATGCTTTCTTTATTTTGATATTTAGTAAGTAGAATGGTCTTCATCCTTCATTCTGTTGATAATTTTCAATAGTTTTATTGATTTAGTACTTGCATAAATCTGTGAGCGATGCTAGTGTAAGAAAATAGCAAGCTTCCAAGTATGAATAAGTAAGATCCATAGATAGCTTCAAATCAGCAGCAAGTGAGCTCGACATTTTCTTCTTCTAGCTGAGTTACGTGCAACTCTAAATCATTTTTGTTTCTTTCAAGTTCTATTGATTTTTTTTAAAAAGACTTATTAGTAGAAGAATGCAATTCTATGCTACCTGTGATCAGTTGCAAATCATGCTCCACATCTTGCAAGTCTTATTTTCAAGAGAGAAATTATTTTCCAAAATAATGTTACTGACATTTCGTGCCAAATAATGACACTCCTCTTGATCATGCCTAGAACGGGTAGAAAATGAGGTACTGTGCATCTAAAGTTTTAATGGGCGTAGTATAAAGCTAAGAATTGTATTTGTTGAGGTACTTTGAGAAAAAGCTAAGGGATGAACAAAAGGGTATCGATGCTGAAACACTAATCGAGTTATTTGCATCTGAGAAAGAGAAGAATTTAGCTTTTTTCTTTGATTATGAGACTGATTTAGTAGGTATTTTTGGGCAGATCAAGTATCAAGGACGGCATACAATGTATTTGGTGATGTAGTTGTATTTGATACAACATATAACACCAACAAATATGGGTTAATTTTTGCACCATTTGTAGGAGTTAATCATCATCATCAGACAATTATTTTTGGTTGCGGCTTTATAAGTAATGAGAAAACTGAGCCTTTTGTTTGGCTGCTTAACAAGTTCATAGAAGCTATACTTAAAGGCCCACCAAGTGTGATCATCACTGATCAAAATCCTACTATGACTAAAGCAATTGCCCAAGTTTTCCCTCAGACATTGCATCAATATTGTTTGTGGTACATACTAAACAAATTTTCAGATAAATTATACCCTTTGACTTTTTGTGACTACTACCAAAGCATAAAGAATGTCGTTGGAAATTCTACCACAGCTGATGAATTTGAGAATTCACGGGAAGAAGTTATCAAGTGTGCTAACTTGGATAAAAATGATTGGTTGTCTTCGATGTATGAATTGTGACACAAGTAGGTGCCAACATATTTTAGTCATATATTTTGTGCTGGAATGTCAAGTAGTTAAAGATATGAAGGTTCACATGCATTTTTCAAGAGGTATGTTTCAAATAAGAATTCAGAGATGGATTTTATCATCCATTTCAATAGGGCACTAAGACACCAAAGACACACTGAGTTAGTTGCTGACCATATTGATATGAATGAGCATCCTAGGATTAAGACAAACTGGCCAATGGAAACTCAAATGGTTAAATTGTACACGAAAAAGAAATAGGTGGAGTTTCAAAGTGAAATAAGTCAGATCCATAGTTATTATATGCAATAAGCATCTATGGGAGTTGACTCAGTGGTTTACCATGTGATGAATTTTCAAAGTAGTTATTCCTCCAAACCAAGGGTGCTTACGCATGACAAACAGAAGGACAACATATTCTATAGCTGTAGGAAATTTGAGTTCGATGGCATTCTATGCAGGCATTCTATGCAGGCATATGTTAGTATTTTTTGTATCAACCAAGTGTTTCATTTGTCATATAAGTATATACTCAAACGATGGACACGAGATACAAAGGTTGGAGCAATACATGCTTTGGGTAAGCAAAATTTCATTGATGATCCAGAAAGGGTTTTGATGTCAAGACACTCAAGGTTATCCATTAAAGCTTCAGTATTAATTGATGATGCATCTTTGACTGATGAGGGGACAAACTTCTTGGATGAACAATTTGATTATATCTACAGCAAAATTCAAGAGATGAATACTAGTAAAACATGCGACAATGGGGGTCAAAAGAGGAAATCCATGGATAGGTCTCATAATATTATTGATCCTTCTTTAGTAAGAACAAAGGGATGTGGGAAGAGACTAAAATCATCAAAGGAGAAGTCAACTTCAAAGTCCCGGTTATGTCGTGGATGTGGGCATCGAGGTGTGTCACATGACAAGCGCAATTGTCCAAGTTTACAGCAAGGGTATGTGTAGATTAATTCTATATTTGTATGGTAATTTTATTTGCTAATCAATTATTTTTATTAAATTTGTAAATATAACGATGTGTTGATTGTCAGATCAACTATAGATAATCATCATAACAGCGATGACGACACATATGAAGAAGAATTGACATCTTTAGCTGGTACTATAAAAGTTTTTTTTTTATAAAATTATAGTAGTTGATTGATTGAGAAATTGAAAGTAATAATTGTCTTTATTGTTGTAGGTTCAAACAATATGCGCTAGGATAAAACTTTTATAGATTCAATAACAAGTATGAGACTGACGATGTTATTCTTCTTCAATGCTTTGCTTGCTATCTTCTCATTAGAGCATAGGGTTCCTATTGTTTAACAAAATTAGTTTTAAAATACTAATATTCAAAAAAAATTTATATATATATTGACTTCTAATTTACTTTAAACAACAGTAGTTTTCTGCATTTTTGTATGTATACTTTTTTTTTGTAAATGGTAAATGCATTGTTCCACTATATATGAATGTTTTTTTCAAATGGATAAATGCATTATTTTATTACTGAAAACGTCTGTATTTTTTAGCTATTACACTTTGTTAGCTTGATTTATGCTTATGAATGCTCTCATTAACATTTGAGTGAACATTTTGTCCCTCAGGTCTTGATAATCTAGATAACTTGAGGAAGTTTGCAAAGCAGTTCTAGAGACGATCACTTGAAGATGAAGCACCTAAAGGTGGCAGATCTAGTGCTTGGAGAGACATTTGAGCAGGCTGCTTAATCTTGACGATGAATTTTTTTATATATATTTCATATCAATTTTGGAAGATTTAATTAAATGTTGCAATGATGGATATTTTTTTTTAATCTGTTGGCGTTAATCTTTATCACTTTGAATTTTGATTGGAAATTGTAAATTCATTTATTCCCATATGCATAAGACAGTTACAACACATGAGAACACTGTATTTATATCTCTTTAGTTTCTTGAGAAAGGATCATTTACAACATACATACATAAATTTCAAACAAAGAGACATTTCATTTGAATGATTCATAATATCAACATCCACTACATTCTGACCAAAATAACGACTGTTTAGGCAAACTGACTTTGTTTTTAGATTTTGCAATATATTTCTTAGTTCCGAGACATGACCAAATGATGACGTAGAGTAAATTTGATTAAGAGCCAGATAAATGTTGTGTGCTATTGAATACCCAATGATACGAGAGTCATGAGTTTCTCAATCAAAGATGAATAAATCCAACTCATTATACGTTGTCAAGAGGTATACTCGAATTAACAATCAGATTATTAAGATGAAGAGATTTGGGATTGCAGGACATCGCCTATAAACTCTTCTAATACATTAACAATCACTATATAGTTATTTTCATCTAGTTAGATGGTGAGAGATTGAGAAAAAGTGTTGGAAGGAGATTGAGATTAGGGTGAATGACTGAAATCGACATAGAAGTAGAAGATGATTCATACCAAGATGAGGCTGAGTGACTGATGACGTTACAAAATAGAGTGTGTATATATACACTCGGAAACAAAATAGAGTGTGTGTGTATATACACTCGGAACATATACCATGGATTACATAAATGAGAAGATAATAACTATTAAGTAATAAATGACATTTTTGAAGAATAGGATTCCTCTGGTTGATCCTGTATAGTGTTCTCTAGCTCTTCTAGCATGATCAGCATCCTTCAAATATATAATTCTGTAATTCCCCAAGTCCATAGAATATGCAAGGAAGTTAATCTCATAGCGATTGTCAATGGGAAGCATAATTAAAACACACAAACATAAACACACACACACACAAAATGAAATCTGAACAGGTTCTCTGTATTTAATATTTCATTCAATATAAAAATACTTCGCTGATGAGAATCCGAAACCCTACATCTAGAAAACAGAAAACAAAGGCATTTGAAGAAGAAGGGCATGTGTTAAGTTAATTGCTGCCTGCGTACGCAAAGCAGCTGTCTTCTTGAAAGCAAAACCCAAAAAAAAGGAGAAAGTGACGGGAGAAAGTTAATATGCAACTAGTGTTCGTTCTGATCTGAAAAAGGGAAAACCCTGACCCTCTCCCTCTGGCCCCGGCTCCACGTTGAGGTCGAGGTGCCGCGGCGGCGCGACGCTCTCCGCCGGAAGTTCTTTCGCTGCGAGCACGCTGGGATAACTCGAACTGTCTCCTTTCGCCGCACCGGGCTCGGTGAAGTCCTCCAGTGAGAACTCCGGGTTCCACCGCGTGGACCCGTCGACGGCGACCTTGGCCCTCTGCCGAGCGGAGAAACGACGGGAGACATCGCGCATCCGGCCGAGGATGGTGAAGAACTCCTCGACTTCGGCGTCATTTGCCGCAGGAGGGACAACCTCGTCAGGGCGCGACCTCGATGGGAGACGGCGCCCGCCGTCCTGGACGCCCCTCCGCTTCTTATCCGACCGCTCCATGATCCAACGGTCAGGACGGGGCAGGCGCACGGTAGCTTGTTGGCGTCACGAGGAAGAGCAGATGGCACTTTGCTTCGTTTATCCTAAACTGGAAGGTGAAGAGGAGGGAGAGAAAAGTTGAGTTTACTTAAGGGGAAAGAAATGAGGACCACATAGAATTAATTAATAAAAATATTTTAAACTTTTATAAGTTTTATTTTTCTTAACTGTTTTATTTATTTATAATCATTGTTTAAATCTTTAAATTATTTATTTATTTTTTAAAAAAATAACATGATATTTTTAGTTTCCAGCTATTAAAAAAAGAGCAATGATAAACTTTTGTAGTAAGGAATGTTTTATATTGATTTATTATTAAAAGTACCCCTAAAATGATATATGTGTCTTCTAATATAAGCGGGTCCTGGTTTAATCGGCCCCGTCCCATATAATATTATTTTATTAATTATTAATTAAATAAAAATTAACAATTAATTTTAATTGAGTAATTGATAGATTTTAATTTATGGTAATATTTTTTTGGTTACAAAATATTATTAATATAAATATTGAAAATATATTTAATATTTAATTAATTTTAAAAAAAATATATTTTATATTTCAAAAATAAAAAAAAAAATATGGTGGGTCTAACTCGGATCTGCCTCGCCGGGTTCGCGGGGCGAGGCGGGGCAGGTCCAAAGGGAGGCGGGGTGGGTTTCGGGTTTGGCTAAACCTGCCCCAACCCAGAGACGCTGTCATCCCTATACAGAACTGTAACTGCTACAATTATAATTGAGGGTGGTTATTATTAATAATACGAGAATGATATAGTAAACTTTTGACTCAGATATAAGAAGAGACACTCTTTATTATTAATTGAAGATAATTCAGAGATCTATATTTATTATCAAATGAAACCTATAACTAACCAAGTTTCAAAATAAAAAAAAATAACATTTAGGATATTTTCAGAGACTCTAAATATCTATTTTTTTATTGTATTTGATAATTTTTAGTTTATTTATTCTATTAAAAAAACATTCATTCCGTAGCTGCTATAATTATTATAATTATAGCAGCTATAGTTATCTAGCTGCTACCCTGCAATTAGAATAGATGAGACTGTGTTAAATGTATACAGAAGTAATTATTAGATCGGATAATAAAAGTGTATTAGACTCCGTTTGGTATGCATGATAGGATAGAATTGGGTTAATTAGGATAGGATAAATAATCTCTTTGGAGGCCAAGGGATTATGAATCCTACCCCTAATCAGCCATAGTCCTACTCCTAATTAACTCTATCAAACGCTTGATTAAAAACTTTTTAAAAATATAATCCTATTCTATCATGTATATCAAATGGAGCTTAATGTCTAAGAGGGTGGAAATCATGGGTTACCCTTTTTTTTTTATATATAATAAACTAAAATAGATGGTCCTTTTCTAATTCGTTATAAAAAAAGACATCCTTTTAAGTTTTTATCCTAAATATTTTACTTGCTAAAATTCTTCTTCCATCAAAAATATTTTTTCCATTAAGAATTAGATTAACCTATCTGAATCGATTAAACTAACCTTACAACTTAAGTTTCAATCAGGAACGAGAATACTTCTTCGAGGTTAATTTTTTTTTAAAAAAAACCTAAATATTTTAATAAAAAAATATAAAAAATATTTTAGTCTAGGAAAAAAAACGATCTAGAAAGGGAACTACTCGGATTTTTTTAAATTTTTTGACGCGTGTATTGCGTGCTGCTTTTGTCATCTTTTAAATGCTTATTTTATGAATGGATTGTCAGAGTGAATTATTGTGCCATTGAGTCAACATTTCTAGGGGCGCCGTATGCTTTGGCGGCGTGGATTTCACGTGAGAAACGCAAGTGTTGTTTTTTCGTCGATCAGGTCAACGTTGCTTATCGACTGGATGTCATTTGACACCGAAATAGTAATTTTAATTGTGCACGATCTAATGTCGGATAAGAAGATGCCATTATTCACACCACTAACAAGGTTCCCTCGAATCCAGGCTTGTGATTAAGACTAAGACTTCCCATTCTAGGCCATTTTTCTTAGGCGGTGATTTTGATTGGGACGTGAACGCGTTCGGCGTAAAGAATATCGACTGTTACTTTCAACCACTGCTGTTCTTAGACGTTGTTTCATGCTACCCAAGTCAAATAAAACAATACAAATCAGTGTGTATCAAGAAAGCAGTCGGCAATCTTACAGAGGGTGCAAATATCGATTGACAGCGAATTATTTTCGTGGTTCGATCCAAAGTTTTTCTTTCTATATTCATTTACTTTTCTAGTTTCATCCCCAATATTTTCAGATTCAAGACGTCCCAACAATTCTTAAGCGATATTATTTGCGTGCAATGGAGACCGAAACTACAACTACAACAATAAAGTTGATGAATCAAGATTTAGTTCAATTGGATCGCTTTGATGGAACCAATTTCATCCGTTGGCAAGACAAGTTGAAGTTCTTGTTAACAGTCCTAAAAATTTTCTACATTTTGAATCTTGAACTTGAAGAAATTCCTCTAGCGACACCCGAAGATACAGATGAAGGCTGCGTTTGGTAGGATATAATCTGCCTTGTAATGTAATCCAGATTATATTACAAGGTTGATTATTTTATTTAGTTTTATTTTTAACTTGTAATGTAATATAATTCGGATTACAAAATATAATGAAGTTTTATAATCTGGATTACAAAACAAATACATTATAATCCGATTACATTACGAGGTCACCTTTTAATAAAAATTTGAATGTCAAATATACCCCTAGTCTGTCGCTGCCCATCGTCACCCGCCGCCGCCCACCACTGCCCGCTGGCGACTGGCGGCGGCTGGCGACCGCCGGCC
>JBBMJZ010413112.1:7078972-7099087 GCA_037833815.1 Zingiber zerumbet
AGACTCCTCTTGAATGATAAATCATTCCTCCCATGGCCATGGATTTTGAGTCACTAATATCTCTATCAAGCGGCCAGAATGTTAACTCCTAATCCAAGAGAGTGATGAATCCTCTATTGACTCATCAATATTCTCTCTACGCTTTATCATACACCCAACTACCGTATTAATCACAATCCGATTAAAGACTATTTTTAACGGCATCAAAGAACATAACTCCATGCATAGAATAAATGAAGGTCTCAAGTCAAAAGAACAGTTACACTCGTTCATAAAAGGAAAGACCAATGATGCTTAATATGTGGTCTCCTTTTAATCGGATCGTGTTCAGTGTACCTCTAAGCTCAAGGCACCCTTAAGTACAACTTGGATATCCATCCCTCGGTCTATCTCGACTTAGTCATACTCATCGTTGATCTAGATATCCATGTTCCCTCTAGATATCTATTCGATCAAGGACTATTTTCATATTAATGTAACCATTAATCTGTGGGACTTTATCATTAATTATATACATACAGAAAAGTAAATAATTAATGATAAATACTTACCTTTATTAAATAATTATCCATAAAATACATAAGGAGTGTCTTGGCACATAAGTGAACACACTAAGAAACCTAACACAACCCTCCTCCTTTATCCGAGCGCGAGCACAATGATGTATAGCATCATTAAGACAAAGTCAAAATTAGAGTCAAACTTCATCTTTTTAAGACAAATTTATCATATTCACAAAAAATGACAATCATTTTCTAAAATACTACAACTTTTATCTTGTGATAACAACATTATAAATCACAAGAACTTTAAATAAAGATATTTCTTAAACTCTTCAAAATTCATGTATTAATGTTTATATTTTGGATTGAGTGTATGATGAATTTACAAAGAGCAACCCCTATTATACTTTGTGAAGAGTTGGAGGATTTCTTGGTTCAATCAAATCTTATCCGTCCATATTAAATTCGATGTACTAGATTGCATCTCGTTTGAACAAACACATTAACCCTGGGTGCATATGATTCATCTATTTTGAACTCAACGACTTAAATAGAGTCTCATCTAAAGGAGCAATTTGACCCTTCATGTATGTGAGTCATTTATTTTAAATTTAAGGGTGTGTTTGGTTTCAGTTATCATGTATAGTCTTAGTTATGTGATTACCAGGTAATCACATAACCAATGTTATGAGAAATAAAACATAATATAATGTTGTTTAGTTCAACCTAGATAATACAATGAAAAAAAATATTTGTTTGAAAGTTTCAATATATAATTTAGTTTAATATTTTACTGTATTACCCTCCGTTATAAAACCGACCAACCATATTATTATTTTTTCCTTTTTAAACTTTATGTTTTTTAAGTATTTTGATTAACTTTCCTATATATATATATTCAAACATACTATTTTATTTTTTAAATAAAATATCATATATTTTTATTTGTTATTTAGTTTTTTTTTTAATTTAAAATAAAATTTTTAGTATAAAATTTTAGGGATATTTTTATTCCAAAGTGTAAATATCGAAGGATATTTTTAGCTAAAAAAATTTGTTAACTCTGGAATAAAAAAAAACCTCATTTTTCTAAGATTTTTTTATTCCAGATTGCATATCCCTTTTACTTATATATCGAACATGGATCATTATTATTTGAGAATCATTGATTATCTAAACTAAATAATATTTTTATTGATAATCTTGGATGAATAATCAAAATTATTAAAGATAATCCCTAATAAAATGCACCGTAAAAATTTAGATAGAGTCTCAACTGAAAGACCATTTTGATGACATGTATTTGAGTCATCCATTTTAATTTAACAACTCAAATAGCGTCTCATCTAAAGGAGCACTTTAACACTCCACCTAGATGCATTGGAGTTATTAAATTTTAACTCAACGGTGCTCACTAACTCTTCATTTGGGTGAATCCAATCTATCCACGTTGTGTTCATTGCCATATGTATGCTTGTTGGACATTGCAGTGTCACTGAATCACATTGGGCCATCTTATCTTAGTTATTCATAAAGTAAAGACTACTAATTCTATAAAAAGTTAAAGTTATCATCCTAGCAATATCGTATGACTATCATACGTCATTGAAAGAGAATAAATTAAAAATAAATAAAATTAGTATTGGATATATATGAATGGAGAAAAGGTGGAACATGGAAGAAATTCTATTGTGAATGAGACTTTAGTCCCATATTGAGAGTTTTAAGGTATTTTGGTTGATTTATATTGATTCACATACTTTTATGATGTGAACAAATGTATGGGGAGAGACTCTCTCACGCATGGATGAGAGGGGGGTGCAAATCTAGGGTCTGGATTGCACTGAACCAAGTTGACTTGTGTGTGAGCACGACTTGCGCGTCGAATGCCGGATCGGTTGGGGCAAAATTTGTCCATTGGTTTGAGCTCCTATATAAGGAGGCTGAGACCACAAACAAAAGATTACATGCTCAAAAAGTTGAAGCTCTCCACCTGTCCTATCCTAGGACACAAACGACCTGAGAAGTACTTGAAACTTTTTATTAGAAACAAGGGTCTTTTTATTAGAAACATATATTAATCAATTCGAAATAGAACTAGATATCTTGGATAAAAAAATAATGGAAAGCCTTCCTTCACTAAAGGCAAAGGCTTACAATTTACACCACTAGATATAAATAAAGATCTAGTCTTTATAAAAGCCTATAGTATATGTAATATGGGAAAGACTCTAGACATTAAAGTAAAATGTATGGTAAACATCCATGGTTATGAATTTACTTTATATGTCTTTCTAGATAGTGGAGCAACTAACCCCACAATAAATGACAATACACTTCTTTTAATCTTGCCAAAAACTTTTATAAAAATAACATCATAACTATTACTCAGCACACAATTTGATGGTCAACAATTAGCTTGTACACAATTTGTCACTAATGTTCATCTCAGGTTTTATGACAACTGTGGCAAATATAGCACACCACTCCCGCTCTCTAAACTTTAGATTAAACCATTATTACATCTTAATATTCACTTAATCTTAGGCTTTAATTTTCTTTTAGCACCAGATAGAGCTTTTCTTCTAACTAAGGATTATGCTTTTTTCTTTTCCTCACTCATAGTATCACCTATAGTCTCAGACTATCCATATATTGTCCATCCTTTAACCATCAAACCACAAATAAAAATCATGTCACCTGATACTATGGATAATACTTCATCTTGTCAATGTTCTCCTAAAAATGCCTATAAACAAACAAGTTAGCCAACACAATATAGTATTAGCCAAACTTGTGCCATAGCTCTTTTTGACTATTAAGATCAGAAAAACTAGCCTTACTTGGCTGGTCAAGCCCCATATCTGATCTTGATGACACCGGGATTCCACCTGATTTAATACTCCTAAAATAGTTGCTTTAAATAATAAACACTCATAAACTAGATTTAGCATCTCTCATTTCTAGATTAAAAAAACTAGAAATTATTGGAGACAATCCTCCTAAATATTGGGACTGAGACAAAGTCTACTGTAAACTATCAATAATTAATCCAGATATCACAATCAAAGCCCAAGACTTAAGATGTACAAATTGGGAAACTAAAAAAATGTAAAATGCATATCAATCAACTACTAACTTTAGGAGTCATTCAAAGATTCACATCTAGACACTGAAGTCCAACTTTCATAATTAATAAAGGAGCATAACAGAAATGTGACCAATCTAGAATGATATTTAACTATAAAAGACTTAAGAAGATGGTTATAAAAATTCTGACAAAGACCAACTCTTAAATGAAATTCAAAACTCTAAATGGTACTCTAAATTTGACATGAAATTAGGATTCTAGCAAGTCAAAATGCATCCTGAGTCCATTGAATGGACAACCTTTTCCTGCCCTGAGGGACATTTTAAGTGGCTTGTTATGCCTTTTGGTCTTAAGTTAGCCCCTCAAATATTTCAAAGGAAAATGGATAACATTTTTTGAGATGTTTATCTTTTCACTTGTGTTTGTATAGATGATATTTTAGTTTTCTCTAAAACTAAATAAGAACATTATGCTCATCATTATATTATTTTGAACCTATTCGAAAAATATGATCTTATTATTTCTTGAAAGACAATGACAATAGCAACTACTCATATTGATTTCCTATGAGTTGAGCTATGCCAAGGACAAATAGCCCTTCAACCTCATATCTCTGCTAAAATCCTTGCTTTTCCAAATAAAATGGAGGATACTAAAACTTTACGAGCTTTCTTAGGACTTCTCAATTATGTAAGACCTTATCTAAAATATATCAGTCAAATTAGTGGCCCCTTATACAATAAGACCTCCTTAACAGAACAAAAACATTTTAATCAGCAAGACATAACACTTGTATAATAAATTAAACAGTTAGTAAAAATAATTTCCATGTTAACACTCTCACTTGATTCTGACTACTTAATCATTAAACCAATGAATGTGAAACAGGATGGGGAGACATTTTATTTAGAAAAACTTCCAAATATGATCCTAAAACTATTGAAACCTTATACAGATATGCCTCTGGGGAATTTTAAGAAAAAGGACATTTAACTTCACTAGATTTTGAAATATTAGCTATTATTTATTGCCTAGAAGTATTTGATTATTCATTTGCAATAAACAAAAAATTACTATTAGAATAGACTATGAAGCTATAGTCAAATATAGCTAACAAACAAAAGGATTATGAAAAGGATTAAGTACAAAGAGATGGTTAAAATTCACAGATACCATTATTAATAAAGGTTTACACATTCACTAAACATATAAAAGGAATTAACAATTCTTTAGCAGATACTTTATCTCGTTTATTTCACTAATCCTCTTTTTCTTTCAGACAATGGATATACCAAGGAAGGTATGAATGCATTTTGCTATTAAAACATTAATGTTTGGAAATCAAGAATTACAATAGTTCACACAACATGAAAATCAATTTCACTCTACATTTAGAGACAAGTTAGATCACATACAACACTATTTTAGTGATAACATTTGGTACATTCCAACTATTCCTGGCAGTTCTGGACATAAGATAACAATTATTAATGTTTTAACAAATTATTTTCTAACAACCATACAGAAGCCAGTAGGTAAGAAATTCCCTTGTTATGTCATTTTCTCTAGAACACAAGCTGGGGTATATGCTACTTGGGAAGAAACAAAGTTGTCCATACAAGATTTAGAACATTATTTCTTTAAGTGATACTATTCACTTGAAGAGGCTTTCAATGCTGCTGGAACCCAACTCGGTGCTAATTTTTTTATTAGCACTTTATTAAAAACAACAACTCTGGTAACAAATCCAGCTAGTCCACAAACTCATGAGATTCCTACATATGCACAAATTATTGAAGGGGCTCATGGGTCTCCTCCCTCTCCTACAACTTTAATTGACAAACAGCCTCATCGACCTAACTATTTAGCATTTGTTCAATTAAAGGAACAAGCTGCTACAACATCTGCTTAAAGAACTTCAAGAGACCATGTATTGAGCCTATCTAATACTATACCTGAGGACATAAACTCTTATGTTCGAAATTTAGCAGAACAGTCTGCATTACAAACTTTTATTGAATTATGTGAAGCCTTGAAAGCCTTCCATAAACATCCCCCTCCTAGGTTATTGTCTATGAAGCAGAATTTTGCCCAAAACTCAAATGTCAAAAGATTGGTCCAACTTGTGAAGACTTTACTAAATATGGGTATCCATGCCAACTTTTATATTCCTTTTGCAAAGTCAACCTAGACTATGAAAAGTATAAAGCAACCTCTTATAAAGGAAGACTCATTATTACTTTCATTCTAATGGACTATAGATTGCTTATATAGTTTGGATACATGATCCAGATTCTGTCAAAGTTTTTCCTAAAAAGCTTGACACTATTATTTCTCTGGCCTTAGAAGAAGAAGAAATTTTTGTAGTATGTACTTTTGATAACTCTCCTCCTGAATGGATTGACCTTAATATTGAACCAGCCAAACATCTGGTTAAATTAGACATCAATAAAGTTAGAGGTATTCAAACTGAACTTGAAGACTATCCTTCTGACCTAGATCTTGGGAAGCTCCTCCTACTTTTGGGGATCAACTAAAACAATAGAGAGCATCAGTACAAGGAATCAATTGGGCTTGAGATCGTTTGACAGACTTAGACAATTACCTTATAGTAGGAGAAACCTATATATACTGAAAAAAATCTATTGGGTAAAGGATATAAGAACCATATTTTTTTTCTTTTCTCCTTTAAAACACAACACACAACTTTGCTCCAACATTATCAATGAAAAACTGAATGATTATGCCAGAAGCGACTACCCAGTTCTGTTCTCTCTACCAGAGCATACAGGGTAGCACTCCATCGAAGCATGCATCCAGACCTATCAAGACGCTCACAAACTGCCTCTCTAGACCTCATAGGTGGCAATAACTTAGATAACCTAATGGAGACTTAATGGCAACATCTCCCTAATGACAGTAACATCTCCTATGGTAACTTTACCTAAAACGTCATCCATGACTTCTTTCTCCACTTACACACCATGATAACTTTACTTGAAATGTCATCCATGACGTTTTTCTCCACTTACACAGCAGTATTTTCACTCAGACAAAAGGACAACAACATGTCCCTCACTAAGCCTCCTCTTTCCAAACCTCTCTTTTTATCTTCTCTTGCTGCTTTCCACCTATCCCTCACTAAGCCTCCTCTTTCCAAGCCCCTCTTTTCTCTTCGCTCGCTGCTTTCCTTCTTCTCCAAGCAAACACTCTCCACTCTTACCTATAGAAAGCCCTTAAACCCTTAAGGCATCCACTTCTCCCACTGCCAATGTATCTTTCCAAATTTCTCAGTGTGTTCTTCAGATGCTCAAGTGTATTTGTAAGTTGTATTTATGTACTACAAGTAAAAATATGTAAACTTCTAAGTTTTTATCTGTATTTCCCTGTAAAAATTCCCCATTAAGTAAGATCCATGCTTATTTTTAATTATGATGAACTGAACTGTATTCTGTCTATCTTTTCTTAGTTCTTTTCCTCGGTCTTTATCTTAGTAATTGACAGGTGAATGATAATTGTATCAAGAATAACCAAAAACCCCCCTATAAGACTTGTGCGGGCTAAGTAAGAAGGGTATTTTACCCAAAGTCTTACTCATAAGCTGGGGCAACGATTAAACGGTGAGATACTAAATAGGTGAGACTCCCTGGAAAACAAACAAGAAAAGAAAAAGAAAAGACAGAGTACTATATTACCCTGACCAAGTTTCTCTCTAAAAACAAATCTTAAAAAAAAATTTTACTACTGTTATTACCTACTTTGTTCTACTGCTATTATTTACTACTACTATTACTTTGTTCTACTGCTACAACTGGTATTATTTACTATTCGACTTTACTACTACTACTATAAGTATTCTGTGATAGTTTTGATGTAATTAACCAAGGTAAGTTAGGTTCTGTTATGTTTTGATGCACTGTGTCTAAGTGTGCAGGAACTTAAGAGTACAAGGGGTCAAGCGAAAGACGTAGCTAGCGAGAAGAATGACACAGGAGAGAGTCTACGGGCTTGGTGCGTTCGAGGGACGAGGCGCTGTGGAAGAGTATGCTGGCGGATGAGAAGGAAGCACGTGGCAGTTCCGAGGGACAAGAAGTTGGAGCTAAAGGTTGCTCGAGAAGGTCGAACAATATGTTTAGGTGAGCCCTATTCCAGATAACCGAAATCACCTAAGCGAATGGAGTAGACTGGGGAGAAACCGGATAGCCAACAAAAGGTTGTTTGCCCAAGGCGCCCCGGATCCCCTGGCCCCGGGGGGCCGTATCGACACTGTCCGGGCGCCCGAAACCCTTTTAGGCGCTTAGACTGGAAGTTTATCACAAAGCCACCTATTGTGATCTAGTACAACGTGGATAAAATTCTATCCACATCCAGGCACCTGAAACCCTTCTAGGCACCTCGATCAAGGTTAAAATATAGTCCTGATCCCAGTAGCTAAATAGAACACTTGTAAACAACTCTATTTCTATTTAGTTTTGTAACTGAGTGCTTTGATTGCTGTAAGAGACTTCTCC
This sequence comes from Zingiber zerumbet, assembly GCA_037833815.1. NCBI lineage: Eukaryota > Viridiplantae > Streptophyta > Magnoliopsida > Zingiberales > Zingiberaceae > Zingiber > Zingiber zerumbet. The sequence goes on from JBBMJZ010413112.1 coordinate 7,087,078, forward strand.
GCTTAAAGGAGATTAGATAGTGAGCCTTCAACGTCTTTGATTAGCAATCTCCTAATTGCAAATCAAGTAAACCTCTCTATACCTTTTCTTTCTCTTTTAATTAGTTTTTTTTTTGTACAAGTGATATTTTAATCAAGCTATATAGATCAAGAAAGGTTTGAGTTTATTTGTGTAGGGCAATTCACCCCCCTTTTGTCAGTCGTAAGGGATTGGTATCAGAACTAGGTCGCTTTAAAAGGACTAACCGCCGACTGAAGCATAAGAGATGGCTGGACCAAGCATCTACCCGCCTAAGTTTAAGGGGGAGTTCATAATTTGGAAAAGAAAGATGGAGGTATTCTTCAAAATGGACTTTGATTTATTACTAATATTGAAATATGGTTTTATAGCACCAAAGAACAAAGAAGCATATCAATGGATCAAAAAGGAGCAAGTAGACTTCATAGCAAATGGACGAGCCAAATTCCATCTATTGAATGTGTTACCTCACAAGAAGTAAATAAAATCGACGCCTACGAATCATCAAAGGAACTTTGGTAGAAGTTCTTGAAGCTACACGAAGGTACGTTTGAAGCCAAACTCGCAAGATGGGACTTACTTCGGAACCAGATTTGAACCTCTGATTGGAAGAAGGTGAAACTGTCGCACACCTCCACTCAAGGATCAAGGAACTCATCACCAGACTCACAAATCTTGGAGAAAAGGTAACTAACCGAGATTCGCTAAGATACACAATTAATGCATTTCCTAGGACTCCTGAATGGTCAGCCCTAGTAGATGCTTATTTTATCTCTAAGGACTTATAGGTAAGTGATTTAAAGGAGTTATTTTCGATATTTAAAATTCACGAATCCAGAAATGCAGATCTAAAAACAAAGACGAAGCAGGACATTACCTTCTTCTTTCTCTTTTAATTAGTTCCTTTTGTACAAGTGTTATTTTAATCAAGTTATAAAGATCGGAAAAGATTTGAGTTTATTTGTACAGGATAATTCACCATCCTCTTACCAACCGCCGGGGACCAACAACTACTTATTATTACTATTTACTGCCCCACTTTACTACTACTAGTTATAACTTAACTTCTAAGAAGTATATATATATATGTATACACGCGCGTCGTCTCATAGTGTGTGACTGACTGTGCGTGCCGCACAGTATGCGACTGTGCGTGCCGCACAGTATGCGACTGTGCGTGCATTGTTTTTTTATTTTTAAAATTCAACATTTTCTCGAATATAAATCCCAAATATATTATTATACACCATAAACGCATTATTATATCGTAAATGTCTATTTTTTTTTAATTTTTATTTTAACTAAACACTATAATCCAATTAGAAAGCTTGAACCCTAAGGGTGCGTTTAGTTGGGGGTTATCTTTAATAACCTTGATTATGCATCCAAGGTTATCAACGAAAATACTATTTGGTTTAAGTAATCGATGATTCTATGCTTGACACGTTAGTAAAAAGGGCCTGCAATCTGAAATTAGAAAACTTCGAAAAATTGAGATTTTTTTTTTATTCCAGGGTTAACGAATTTTTTTAATCTAAAATATCCTCGGATAAGAAAAAAAATGTGAAAAAAGAAAAACGTAAAAAAAAAAGAAAAATATTAAAAATAAAATAAAAAACTTTAAAAAGGAAAAAGACGTAAAAAAAATAAAAATAGAAAAAACTTTAAAAAAAAGAAAAAAAAGGACAATGTAAAAAAATAAAAAAGAATAAAAATGTAAAAAATTTAAAATAGAAAAACATAAAAAATAAAAATAAATAAAAAAAGGAAAACATAAAAAAATTAATAAAAGGTATTTTTTAAAAAAAAATCGCAAAAAATAAAAACTAGAAAAAGTAAAAAAACATTAAAAAATAAAAACCATTAAAAAATAAAAAATAGAAAAAAGTAAAAAAGCATTAAAAAATTAAAACCATTAAAAATAAAATAAAAAAGTAAACAAAAAATAAAAACATTAAAGAATAAAAATAGAAAAAACGTAAAAAAATAAAAAAATAAAGAAAAACAAATAAAAAATAGAAAAAATTTAAAAAAACATAAAAAAATAAAAAATAGAAAAATGTAAAAAATTAAAAATAAAATATGTAAAAAAATAAAAAACGTAAAAAAAACATAAAAAAAATTAAGAAATGAAAATATTTAAAAATAAAAAAAATTAGAAAAAAATAAAAAAAATGAAAAATAAAAAAAAACAGAAAAAATAATAAAAATGTAGAGTTTAAATAATAATAATAATAATATTATTATTATTATATATGATTGAATTTGTAATTAAGGCTGAGGGTAATATAGTAAAATATTAAAATAAATTATTTATTAAAATTTTTTAATATTTTTTTATTATATTATCTAGATTGAAACAAATAATATTTAGTTATATTTTATTATTTATAATTTATAATTAATATTATATATTATCGTTTGAAAAAAATTTACATATGAGCGGATCGATAATTATTTATGCGAAACTTTTTTTTATATAAAAAAATCTATTAGTTAGAATTGCAAAGATTGAGGAAAATGATCTCGACCGCTCGTCGAGTATAACTGGATCACTGGAACGACTACCCACCGCACCACACAACAGCAGCAGACTTAGCAGCCTCTCAAATCCGCACGCACCTATAAATGACCCTCTCCGGTGGCTCCTAACGCGGTCTCCTTTAGGGTTCCTTTCGGCCTTCAACCACAACTCTCTCTGCTGCCTTCGCGTGCGGGAGAGAAAGAGAGGTGGGAAGGTGCTGGTGGCAGAAGAGGTGACGGAAGAGAAGGCGGGCATATGGATTTCGATGAGTACGAGTACCTGGAGAAGGCAGTGGAGGAGCCCGAAGCGCGCAAGGATAAGGATCGCTCCGGCTCAAGGCGTCACAAGGACCGCGGGGAGGATGGAGAAGGAAGGGCTTCCAAGAGATCCAGGCCAGAAGAGCAGAACGGCGACAAGCGCGATCGAGTGGAGCGAGAACGGGACAACGACCGGGCTAAGGACCGCCGTAAAAGTGGTCGGGACTCTGAGAAGGAGCGGGACAAAGATAGGGATTATCGCAGCAGTGAGGGGGAATACAAGGATAGAGACAAGGGGCGGGAGCGGGACAGTGGAAAAGAAAGGGAGCGAGGAAAGGAAAAGGACAAGAAAAAAGAACGCGAAAGGGATAAGGAGAAGGAGAGGGACAGGAGTGCTAGCAGATCCAGAAGGGATGCGGAGAGGGACAGGAGTGCTAGCAGATCCAGAAGGGATGCGGAGAGGGACATGGAGACCGCCAGGAGCAAAGAAAGGAGAGAGCCTGAGCTCGAGAGAGAGATCCACGAAAGAGAAAGCAGGTACACTGTTGTGATCTCTATTTTCCTTGTTGTACTTTTATTGCACCGTTTCATTGGTCTGACAAGAGGCGCCCTTGTTTTTTAAGATGACGCATATTTAAAAGCCTTTTTTGGGTAGTATTTACCAAGTACTCGGATCCTTTTTTTTTCTTTCTTTATATAGTGGACATAGTTTCATGTAATGATAGGTAGTGGCCAGATTATTGACTGTTTATGATAATAATTTGTTTTTTACTGCCCAGAATTAATATTCCAAATTCCTTGTATTATCTACATTGCTTATGTTTGTTGTCGTTGATTGCAATTTGTGTAAAATCATGGCATACCCCTGTGCTTCTTGACTCTCAGCACATATTACAGGATTAATTCTCAGTCTCTCTGAATTCACAAAATACATGGGTAGATTACATTCATTTCGAAGAACCTTTAAAAATTGATTACGTCTGCCACATAATGAATTAATAGTAAGTAAAATGCATGCTTTGAATGCTTGCTAATAAGCAAAATGTACGTAGTGCTTAACCAAAATGCCAGGCTTATGGTACAAAATTGTTGATTTGCTTAGAAAAGAATTTTTATGAGTGCACTGGTACTGATTATGAGTAATTGGAGGAATATGGAGGACAGGATACAAAAAAAGGAGAAGAGTGGAGAATGGCAAGAGGAAGAAGCAGACAGATTTACTTTCTATTATCTGCAACTAGCAACCTAAGGGCTGATCACTCATATTACAGAGAAAGACTCTTTGTGATCTTGAACAAGATGGACTAAATAGAAAATGTTGGTTTTGTATGAGTCCTAAACTCTTTGGTCTGAAAAAGAATAATTAAACATCTTGGGTATGAGTTGACAATAGTGTGATTTATATTTGATGTAGACACCATTGAAAATTTTTCTGTATGATCATGAGCATAGGCAAGTTTGTCGAACAAGTAAAGCTCTGTGTCTCCCCTTGTTTGATCTTGTGTTTTCCCATTATGTTCTTCTTCTTGTTTTATACTTTCATTTGTTCTTTATATTGATTTCTTCCACTGTGCTTGGCTTATTATTATTTTTCTAACAATTGATAAAACACATACTTGGAGATTGATACCAGAGTGGCACCACGATCCTAACAACCACCACTATCATCATAAAACTAATTGCTGATTTTTTCAGTTCGCACATGGCTCTTCATCTGAATCATGTTATTCGTTAATATCTGTTGTCAGTTAGGAAGATGCGAATCTAAATTTCTTCCTTAGTTAAGATAACACAGAACGTTTATTCAATTTCCTTATTCAAGCCTGATGTAAATGTTCTTCTGTTTAAACTGTCTATTTTAATCTATCTCAACTTTGAATTTACATTCTAATTACCCAATTCTGTAGGTGGATGTTCAAATTAACATTATCTGCACGATTCTCAAATATTGTGATATATATTGCTAATTACTTTATGTATATTCATAGAGATTGCACACCCATAATTGGCTTAAATCAATATATTAGGCTGGTTTAGATCCGACTCTTTAAGATAAAAGAAATCACATATGCCATGTCAAATCTGCATGTAACTTCACCCCATTCCATTTGATCATATAGTAACTAGTTGATTTAGTGGACATATTACATATAACTCCTGTGGATTTTTTAGTTGTGTGAGCAAGCTTGTAAATTCTTACCCCAAACTTTATCTTTATTTGCAGAAGAGTTAAAGATAAGAAAGATGCAGAACCTGAAGTTGATCCTGAAAGAGATCAGAGAACTGTTTTTTCTTACCAGGCAAGCCAATTTATGATTTCTCCTTTTCTTTTGTCTGAAAATCAGGCATATCAAGGGCAGGACACTTTTTTAATGTATCTCAATGCTACTTCTGGAAACTGCAGATGCCTCTGAAAGCTAATGAAAGAGATGCTTATGAGTTTTTCTCACAAGCGGGGAAGGTTGGTGAAACACTTCTTTTTTGTCACTTGTTGGTTTTGTATATAGTTGTTTAATAGAAGCCATAGGTTGATGATTGCTCTGCGATTTGTTAGGTTTAACTGCATGTTTTGGTATAGCATGCAACCAACAGATATAAAGTGTTGTGACTTTCCATATTGTATTCAACAAAGGTATAGTACTTCAATTGTGATAGACATCCTCTTGTGCATTTTTGGTGCTTAAACTGGTTGGTCACAAATATAATGCAACATCAAAATTACTGTTCAAAACAATGTTGTAATGCCCCTTTGCTTTTAATTAGGGCATATTATGTTGACTTATGGCTCGCCATTGTTTATTTGGTGGGTTAGAAAATGAGAAAGCAGTTGACTGCTTCAATGGGGGTTTAAATTCTATTGCATGGCAATGCATCTCGTAAGTTAATATGTAATGAGTAGTTTTCCCTTGAAGAGGCTCTTCTTTTAACAAGTATATTGTAGTTTACAGGTGAGGGATGTCCGCCTGATTATGGATCGGAACTCAAGAAGGTCAAAGGGAGTTGGGTATGTTTCTTTTTCATACATAAGTATACAAACACATAAGAGGTTGTAATTGCTGTCCATTTATGTTTTACATCCGTGTATAAATATTTCTGGCCATGTGTTAAATTTCTTTTAAAATTTGCTAAGTTTTTATGGCTATTCTCAAATAATAAATAGGCCAATTGAGGAATATAAGGGCATTAAAAAGATATCATAAATGTTATTTCAAATTATGATTCATCTTCAATCCATTGGCTCCTTTTTCCCATGGTTGAACTTTGTTTTGGCATCCCAATTTCAAATTTGAAGTTTGTTTATGCAATCAAAATGTATTTCATATTGATGGTGGACAAGCGATTCCATATTTTTGTTTCATCAGCCCATGGGTATTAATATAGTTAAACATATTTCTTAACTTAATCCACGGCTAGAACCACATACTTGTGGGTTTAATTAAATCACGTGAAATTTGAAATGATCAAAAATTAATAGTATGACATAATAAACGAAATTACTATTTTGATCCATAAAGTAAATCATGCGCATCCTTTCCAATGATCTAATCATCTTAGTTGATGCATATTTTTTTCTCTTTCTCATTGAAATTCAATAATGTATTTTAGTAAATCTATCACTCAACTAATACTTCATTTGTATTTTTTATATTCCTTATTGTTTTCCCCCAACAGATTAGGATTTTTTTGGGAAATATCTTATGAACTCTGTTGGGTGAAACAAAAATTTTCCTTATTTGATATTGCCCCCACTTGGAAAAATGTCCCTTGTGAATTATCTAAGATGAATGTTATCTACCTTGTTTATATTTTGAATTACTTATCTAGTAGTTAAATGCAAGGATTTAAGTACCGAGTCATGCCGGTCGGTACAGGCGGAATTTACTTTTCTGTTCGCCGACCACCAGCATGAGGTCTCAGAGGCGGCTACTAGAGCTATCAGATGGGCCAATCCATGGCGGGGCGGTTTGGGTCGACCCGTCAACTTGGCGGGTTGGGAAATTTCCAACCTAACCTAATCCAAGGCGGGTTGCGGGTTTGGCGGGCCAACCCATGGGCTCATCAAAATTTTTTAAAAAAATAAAAAAATGTTTCATATCTTTAACATTTTCCGTCGAAAAGGTTTCATTAATCAAATGTATTCATAAACATGTATTTTAAATATAAATGAACACAAACGAGTACTTATGTTGGATGAAAAATACTATTTTTATTTTAAAATTATAATAAAGAAAGATAATAAATTGACATAAAACTTAGTTTACATGTGTTTCTCAACCCGCGGGCCAATCCGAGCCCGTCGCAAGTTGACCCACGTGGGTCGCGGGCTTAGGTGGGTCGGATAGCGGCGGTCTTGGGTTGATAAAATTCCAACCCAACCTGTTTAAATTGTTTGGCGGGGCGGGCCAACCCGATGGGCCCAATTTAAATTGACGGCTCTAACGACCACTACCTTATTTTTTTTATATATTTTTGTTTTTACTATTCCTTTTTCTTTAATTTTTAATTTTTGATATAGTTTTTTATTTTTTAAATGATAATTCCATTCCCCTGTTTTTTTTATTCTTAAATTTTCCATGTCTTTCATCCATTAATTTTTTTTTTCTCGTTAATTTTTTCCCTCGTTCATTCATTAATTTTTTCCTTCCATTAGTTCACGAAGATAAACAAAAAGGAAAAAAAATTCTATAAGGATAGTTAATTTTTTCTCTCCTTCACCTCTTCGTAAGGTAAATAGAGAAAAAAACCCACTTGAGCTATTTAAGGAGATGATTATCTTTTTTTCTTCTTCATCTGTTCATAAGGTAAACATAGAGAAAAAAATCTTTAAGGATGTATGAGACAACAAATTATTAAGAAAGCTAAAAATATTTAAATATAATATAATTTTTAATTTTATAAAATACACTATAAAAAGGGATAGTTTAGTGCACGAAGCTCCTACCAATGCAAGTCCCAGGGAAGGGTTGAATCATATTGGGTCTATTGTATGTAACCTTACACTACTAGGAAGAGATTGTTTTCGCAACTTGAACCCATGACTAAGTCACGTGACAATAATTTTATCGTTACGCCAAGATTTCCCGTTTTATAAAATATACTATAACAACAATCAAGTCTTACCTCACTAGGTGGAGTTGGCTATATTGATCCTTCTATACCATTGGGCTTTATCCTCGACTATATCATTTTTTATATTTAAATACATTATCTTATTTAATTGTTGCTAATCAAGTATTTGTTGGTCTTCTTCATTTGATATGGTCATTTTTCATATTTTTTACATTGTCTAATTGGAGTATTTATTGATCGTCTAAGTACATGTCCGTCTTTCTTTCTAATATTTTTATTTCTTATCTTATCTATCCTTGTATATCCGCACATTTACCTTAACATTCTCATCTTTGCAACTCTCATATTTTGCTCATGTGCTTGCATTATAGCCTAACATTCAGTTCCATATAACATAGTAAGTCTAACCGCCGTTTTGTAAAACTTTCCTTTAAGTTTTAGAGGTACTTTACAATTACACAGAACATCTGATGCTCTCCTTCATTTCAACCATCCCCCTTGTTTTCTATATAAGACCTCTCTCAATCCTTCCATTTTTTTGCAAAAATTATCCTAAATACTTAAAACTCAGACAACTTGTCATCTCCTATATTAACAGTTGTCTTATTGCGTCTAATATTGTTAAACTTAAATTTCATATATTTTGTCTTTACTCTACTAAGCCTAAAACTTTTCACTTTTAGCATTTTCTGCCAAGATTCGAGTTTGACATTTACTCATTCACGTGTCTCATCTACCATAACAATATCATCTGCAAACAATATGCATCGCGATATTGTATTTTAGATGTCATCCATGATTATTGTAAAAAGATAGGGACTTAGAGCTGATTCTTATTGTAATCATATCTTTATGAGATTCAGTTAATCTATCTAAAGTCTTCATTCTTGTCATTACACCCTAATATATATCCTTAATCTGTTTAATATGTGCTATGCTAACACTTTTCTTTTCTAGCATTTTTCATATTATTTCTCTTAGAACTCTATTATAAACTTTTTTTAGGTTGATGAATACGTGTAAGTCTTGTTTCTGTTCTCGATACTTTTCAATTAGTTATTTGAGAATATATATAGTAATATAGCTTATATTGTCGACCTCTTAGGCATAAATCTAAATTGATTTTTGATTACCATGGTCTCGTTCTTTAGCATTTTTTCTATTATTCTTTTTCAAAGTTTTATGGTATGACTCATTAGTTTAATCATAGATTGAAATATCGTTCAGTGCCGCTTAGCACGGACGGTTTTTACCGTTTCGACAGCGGAGCAAAACCGGCACCCGAAGTGCGATGATTTCACGTGACGTATGTTTTGAGCGCCAAAAGGTGAGTCATCCTAGAGGCGGCGCCGGAAGCGTCGCGGGACGCTTCTGGCTGTACTAGAAGTTTTCTATGATGCTTTTGTCAGCGTCGGAGGTGTCCTGTGACGGGCGATGCAGTTGGAGGAGTCACACGTGTTTCAGGGCTCCTATTCACCGAATAAAATAAAATTTTATTTAATTAATTAAAACAATTCCCAACATAAGTGTGATACTTAAAGAGGTTTTCATAAACCCTAATTAAATTATCCTAATAAAATATATATAAAAATATTTAAATTTTTTAAAAAATTAATAATTTTTATTAATTAATAATCTAATTTTTTTTTACTATTTTAAATTTTATTTAAAAATTCATTTTTTAAAAAAATTCTAAAAATAAAAAACTATTTTTTAAAAAATTCTAAAATTTTAATAAATCAAATTTATATTTTGATAATTCTTTTATTTTTTATTGTTTTAATGTTTAATTGATATTATATTTTTTTTACTATTTTAAATATATATTATTTAAATTAATAATTAATTAAATGAATAAATAGTTAATTTATATAATTTTTATATATAAAATAGCATTTTGTATTAATTTTTATAATTATGATTATTTAATTTGGAGAACCAATATTTTGATTCACGTTACTGCGTTTGGTATTAGTAAGGTAACATATTATGATATATCAATTTTAATTTGAATTATTGATATATCAATTTTCTTTAAAGAAAATTATATTTAATTATTTTTCTAAGTTATTCAATAACGGAGAACTTATATAAAATCAATATACAACTTATTTTACATTATAAACATATTTATTTAATAATTACTATATATAAATAAAAATACCGAAACCATTTCGACACGGCACGATACGATAACGAAACAGTATCGTTTTGGTATGGGACCGAAATCTCGGCACGGGTTGAAATTTTAAACCTTGAGTTTAATACCTTTATAATTTGTACAATTCGTATGCCTCTTTTATTTTTTATATAAGGGAACTAGAATACTTATCCTCCATTGATTAGACCTTTTTTTAGTTTTCAATATCGGGTTGAATAACTTTGTGAGCCATTCAATACCTTGTTTCCCAAGAAACTTTCATACCTCTATCGGAATATTATATGGTCCAATTGGTTTTCCATTGTGCATCCCATTTAAAACTTACTTTACTTCTGAAGTTTGAATCCTACAATAAAAATTTAAATTTCTATACTTATTTGACCTACTTAAATTACCTAAGTTGGTCATCTAAACTTTCATTAAAATGTTGATATAAATATTTCTTCCATTCTTTTATTCTCTTTATTTACTCGTATTCTATTGCATTCATCTTTAATATATCTTATTTGGATAACATTTCTTATCTTCCTCTCTCTCATTTTAGCTATTTTGTAAATGTCTTTTTTCCCGTCTTTTGTATCTAATTTTTGATATAAGCGTTTAAAAGTTTCATTTTTAGCTTTTTTGGTTTCTTTCTTAGCTGCTGTATATATATTTTTTTTAAATTTTCCTCCTTAAAAGTATATAATTCCTTATAGGCTAATCGTTTTTTCTTCACTTTCTCCGATACCAAGATTCTTTACTTGGTGTTACCTTTGATTCACCAAGTACACTCTTGGCTACTATTTTCAATTTTGATACCATCTTATCTCATATTATATTCAAGTCGTCGTATATTTTTCCTAATACTTGTAATTCTATTCTGTTCTTAAATATGCTTTTCTTCTCATTCTTTAACTTCCGCCATTTGATTTTAGGAGTCATGCATATTTTTTTTTCTATTGATACTATGCTTGAGGCATGTATCCAATACTACTAATCTATGTTAGGTAGTTAAAATTTTTCTACGAATGACCTTATATTCTTTACAAATCTTTCTATCATTCTTCCTAATCATAACAAAGTTAATTTGTGATTTATTATTCACTTTTGAATGGGACAAGTGTTATTCTCTTTTCTTAAAAATGTAGTATAAAGTCATGCTGTCGTAAAATCCAATATAGTTTTCTCTTTTTATTCTTGTTCAAAATCCATCTACCCCATTATATTTCTCATTTATCACTCGTACATGTCCATTTAGATCTCTTTCTATTAAAATCATTTAGATTGATAGAATATTTTGTAATACTTAATCTAGATCCTCCCAAAATCTAGATTTAGTATGTTCATCTAATCCTATTTGAGGTGCATATATGCTAGTTACATTAATAGTTTCATTCGCAGCTACTATCTTGAAAGCTTTAATCCTATCCCTCTTTCTAACTACTACTACTCCGCCCTTTAGCGAATTATTGACAATACTACTTACTCCATTTCATGTTTTACTTTTTCTTGTGAATAATAACTTAAAATCCAAATTCTCTAACATTTGTCTTATCTCCTATCTATTTTGCCTCTTGTACACACAATTTTAAATCTTTTCATAATCATCGTTTCGACTACCTCCATTGCTTTAGCAGTTAGTGCTCCCTATATTCTATCTTCCAAATCTTAGACTATTAATTTTCCTATAATATTTATTCTTATCTAATCTACGGTATGAGAACTCTTGTATATTTAACATTACACCGAAGTTCTCATTGAGATGTAGTGATCCTTACCGATACATTATCCTACAATGTAAACTCTTGCATATTTAACACTACACTCGAGTTCTTTTGAAGATATAGGTTCTTGTCGATATATTACCCTACAATCAAGGTTTAAAATCTTGACCTGTGATGAGGTTTGGATCTAAGATCGGAACGATAAGGTTTTGATATCATATTATGTCGTGCCAATACGGTTTCGGTATTTTTTTATTATATATAGTAATTATTA
>JBBMJZ010413112.1:7100573-7111926 GCA_037833815.1 Zingiber zerumbet
CAAGGGCCGCATTAGAAGGTAAAGTATCAGAGGAAGTATGGACCGGGAATCGAGCAGATTATTCTCATCTTCAAGTTTTTAGATGTCCAACCTATATGCGCATATCTAGTGAAGAAAGATCAAAGATGGATATGAAGTCAAACCAGTGTATTTTTCTAGAGTATCAAAAAGGAGTTAAAGACTTCAAGCTCTGGGATTCTAAGGCAAACAAGGTGATGATCAACAGAGATGTTGTGTTTGATGAGAAGGCTATGCTACAACGTACTCAGGAAGAAGGAAAGGAAACACCATAGAAAATATGAAGAAAGATGTTGTCCAGGTGGAGCTAGAAACTCATAACTCTGATGATTCTAGATCAGAGTACATGGAACATCATATTATAGCTGGTAGTAGAACAAGATGAGTCATAAAATCACCCACCAGATACAGACTCGAAAACTTGGTATCTTATGCTCTTATCACTAGTAAAGGAGACCCTACATTTTTTTATGAGGCGATACATATCTATGAAGGACAAGTGGATGGTGGAGGAGATGGAGTCGTTGCATAAAAATGAAACATGGGATCTAGTGGAACTTCTTGAAGGAAAGAAAGCTATAGGGTGCAAGTGGATATTCAAGATGAAAGAGGTTGACAAATTGAAGAGGCTACTGAGCAAGGAATTTGATATGTAAGATTTGGGAGAGGCCAAGAAGATTCTTGGGATGAAAATTCACAGGGATAAAGCTACAAAAAGATTATGGTTGTCTTAACATAGCTATGTGGCGAAGGTGCTAGATAGGTTCAACATGAAGAATGCAAAGTGGGTGAGCACACCCTTGGCACATCACTTCAAGTTATCTAGTACGTAATGTCCATAGACTGATGATAAGATCCAAGAGATGTCAATGGTTCCTTATACAGTATAGTTTATTGTCTGATGTATGTCATAGTTTGCATGAGACTAGATTTAACGCAAGCAGTTAGTATGGTGAGCAAATTTCTCTCAAATTCCTAGTCGACCACATTGGGATGTAGTGAAGTTGATTTTTAGATACTTGAGAAATATAACTAATTATGACATCATATTTAGTAGACAACTAGAAGATCTTTTAGTTGTTGGGTACATAGATGTAGGCTATACAGGAGATTTAGAAGACAGAAGGTCTACTACAGGATACGTGTCCACTATAGCAAGAGGACCTATGTATTGGAAATTTATAATATAATCGATTATTGCATTGTCTACTATAGAGTCAGAGTACATGGTAGTAGCTGAAGCAGCGAAGAAAGCTTTGTGCCTTGTAGGGTTAGTCAAAAAACTGGGAGTTCAATAAGGTGGAATCAAATTGTTATGTGATAGTTAAAGTTCTATACAATACAGACAATGTTGCAAACATGTTAACAAAGGCAGTGACCATAGAGAAGGTCAAGCATTGCTTAAACTTGATTCATATCTCTAGATGCTAGAGGAATGAAGCCTAGACCTAGAGATTCAGATGGAGTTTTGTTCAAATACTCGTGTTCTTCAGAGGGGTGAATATTTGTCAAGGTAGAGATTCTTGATAGGTGGCTCATATTTAAATGAAAGTCAATACGAGAGATGTCATGAAAGAAAAATCTATTAAGATTTTTAGTAACAGAATTCTATTATGATTTTAACAAAATTTTGTTACGATTTTTCATAATAGAATTTTGTTGCGATTTTCATAATAGAAACCTGTTATGATTTCATGGGGTCTGGGATTTAGGTACTATTTATAGGGATCATTGTAAACCTATTGGATCATAAGAATCAAGGAATATAATTCAATTATGTAGAGAGAATTCTAATAAAACTTCGACCATTTTTATGGAGTAGGTACGTCGTCAAACCATGGTAACTCTTCTTCTTTCTCTTCTTCTTCTTCTTCCTTGTGTTTGATCTCCTTTTGTGAGTCTTTGTCTTGTTACTCTAATACAACCATTTGTTATGACCAAAATGATGTTCGCATATCTCCACAATAGCATGATATTATCCACTTTGGGCCTAGGCCCTCATGACTTTGCTCTTGGGCTCTACCCAAAAGGCCTCATGCCAATGGAGATATCTTTCCCTTATAAACTCATGATCTTTTCCATGTGTTTTCAATATGGGACTATGTTTGCAACCTTACAACCCCAACAATCCCCCCCCTCAAACAAAGGACCACAGAGTCTCCCTCAAGCATCGGGTCACTCTTGACCTACTCAGGGCCTCCCCTCGAGCATCGGGTCACCTTGATCTGCTTAGGATCTCTCCTACTTTGTTCAAGATTTCATCCACATGGTTCGATATTGGATCATGGCTCTGGCTTGTGCTTCTTCCGGCAGTTAGTCCGGTGAAGAGCAACCTCGCTCTGATACTAATTGAAGGATCGAAAAGAATTTAGATATTTCCACAATGGTATGATATTGTCCACTTTGGGCCTAGACCTTCATGGCTTTGCTCTTAAGCTCTTCCCAAAAGGCCTCATACCATTGGAGATATCTTTTTCTTATAAACCCATGATTTTTTCCATGTGTTTTCAATATGAGACTATCTTTGCAACCTTGTAACCCCAACAAAATATTGCTTCATATTCGTCAAGTGACGTGTCTGAAATTGGTTCACCTTTCTAGTTATCCTTCAGTGCTAAGTTATGAGATGTCGTTTCGACTTTATTCTTTGAGTCTGTACATCTTGATTCGTGAAGTTCAAACGTAGAAAACAAATTTTCTAAGGTACTCACCTCGAGGTCCTTAGATATGTAGAACGAGTCGACTATCGATGTCCACTCGGGTGTTCTCAGAAATACATTTAAAGCATACCCTTAAGGTATTTCGATTTGTTACATTTTCTCTAAGATTTGTGAGTCCGATGATCGGTTCTTTGATCCTCGAGTGTAGAAGTGCGGCTGTTTCACCTTTTTCCATTTGGAGGTTGCTGATATGGTTCCGGAGCATATTTTGTCTTACGAATTTCACTTTTGAGGTCCCTTCGTATAGTTTCAGGAATTGTTCCCAGAGATATTTGGTTGACCCGTAGACTCCGATTCGGTTGACTTCTTATGGTGGTAAAATACTTAGGAATTATGCCCTATCGTTTGCCATGAAATTGGCTTGCTCCTTCTTCGTCCACTCATTTCTTCTTTGTTGGCTCCTTTCTGATGCTTAGATACTACAAAGTCATATTTTATTATTAAAAGTAAATTGAAATCTATTTTGAAGAATAACTCCATCTTCTTTTTCCAAGTTGCAAACTCCCTCTCGAACTTAGATGGGTAGATGCTTGGTTCAATCATTTCTTGTGTGCTTTGGTCAGCGGTTAATCCTTCTAAAGCATCCTCGCTCTAATACCAATTGAAGGTCCTGTGATGTCGACAAGATGGGGTGAATTATCATAAAAAAATAAGTATACCTTTCTCGAAACTTACAACTTTGATTAAAACAAACACTTTAATAAAAGAAACTAAAATGTGTAAAATAAGTACGAGACACAAATGATTTACTTAGTTTGCAACTGGAGAGGTTGCTGATCCAAGGCAAATGAAGCTCAACTAATCAACTCTTTATTCGACACAAGTCGAAGGCGAAGAAGCCTCGTACAAAACTTTGAAAGCACAGACTTTAAAGAACAGGATGAAATAACTGGAATACAGAAAGTGTTATTCCAATAAAGAAGACCAGAGCTCTCTTTATAGCCCACTGGTCCGAGCATAGTCTAGGTGCCCTTACTCTCTTTGGGCGCCCAGACTCTTGTTAACGTGGACCCATCGATGATCCACAGCAACGGGCACCTCTTTGGCACCAAAACTAGTGCAGGCACCTGAACCATCTTGTCAGGGCACCGAGACGGTCCAAGCACCCGGATCGATCAACCTCATGTTGATCGTCTGACGCCTTCTCTGGTCGTTAGCTTTACCTCCAATCGCTTGGGTAATGCTCCGGCCTTCCAGAGTTAAGCTCACTCGAACCCAACTCTGGCCTTCTCCTCGAGCAAGCTTCCGTTCCGGCTTCTCATCCCTCGGAAGTGTCACACGTCCTTCTCGCTCCACCAGCGTACTTTTCTAAACTTCTCGTCCCTCGGATGCACTGAGTCTGTCTACTTGATTCCCATGTCATCCTTTTCATCTGTCGCATCTTCCGCTCGACTTCTTGTGTTCCTAAGCTCCTGCACACTTATACACAGGAATCAAATACACAGGATCTAACTTGACTTGGTTGACCACATCAAAATCAACATGGGGTACTTACAGAGTACTCCAACCAAGGAAATTACTCATACCAATATTTTTGAAATCGTTGATATTGTTCTCCTAATTTGGTTCGCAGGTACTCCATAACAGGTTAATATGACCCTATTAAGATATAAACTCGTCTGATTACATCTCTTTCATTGACTGGGCATTGTCATATTAGAGGATTCATGGTCGGATCTAGTTGAACATAAACACAAACATCACTATCAACTCTTTGATACTTAGTGGGATGTTCTTCATCATGGTTTGAGATCTCAACATTAGTTGGGGAATGCTCCTCTCTAGTCGATGTACTAGCTTTTTGTTTAAAATATAAAATTATATTCTTCATCTTGCCTCCTTCAGCTTCCATTAGAAAAACTAATCTACCATATACAACTAATGAGAAAGGACCAACATACAAGATACAAATTGATGGACATCCAAATAAATACTAAACACATAAACAAAACATAATCTCAATAATAGTCTAAGAATTCAACAAAAATAATTAATTAATTATATATATTTTTTTACCTTATCCACA
The DNA here is from genome assembly GCA_037833815.1 of Zingiber zerumbet. NCBI lineage: Eukaryota > Viridiplantae > Streptophyta > Magnoliopsida > Zingiberales > Zingiberaceae > Zingiber > Zingiber zerumbet. Next base: position 7,105,338 of record JBBMJZ010413112.1, read on the forward strand.
CTATCTTAATTTTAATTGTGTTACAAAAAAGAAAGAAAGCATCAATATGTAAATTTTTATTTTTTGCTAGATTGAAAAACTACTAATCTCATTTGTGCAATCTAAAACAATCTCATGTAGGTTACAAATGATTGATTCTAATGAAAACTATTAATCATGTATCTCCACCCCACCCATGCTTATCGATTGATAGAATAAATAAAGGTAGGGTTCCAAACCAGGGTTCCAAACCAAGATTGGTCTAGAAAAAAGGGTTGGATAGACACTCATCATTTACTCTAATCATCCCAGAAGTCTTCCGGAGCCAACCCTAATTAATGAACTAGCTTCTAGGTTCGAAACAAGGAAAAAGCAAATCTAGATGTCTCTGATTGGATTCGCACAAGCCTGATCTGCACAAGGCTTCCATCCAGCCTAGGTACACTCCTTCTTGGTCTAATTTTTGAATCTAACTAATTTCTCCTCTTTTTTTGCAACCCAAGTCATGTTGCATGCATGTCTGGCCGGCAAAGCCAAACTAGTGGACGCAGAGATTAATGCTGCGGTCATGGCTAAGTTGGAGAGCCGCAGTTTGTAGCCGGTCAGTTCCCACGAGGATCTGCTTGGTAAGGAGGAAGGAACTCAAGTGTTGGGAAGCGGTGCTGGAGGAAGTCGGACTGCCGCGAGTGATGCGGCGGCTACCACAGCGGACCTTCTGCCTGAACGGTCGTCTATGGTCCCGATAACTGTCGCTTCAGAGTCGACAACTTCCGACGAGCCCCTACAACACCGCAAAAGGCGTCGAGCGAAAGGTTCCTCCCGAACTACTACTTCAGCCTTGCAAACCCCCACTGCAATCAGCTCTCGACCTCTATCTGAGCGGGGTGAGACTTCTCTTTCACCCTTATCCGAGCGGGGTGAGACTTCCCTTTCACCTCCTGAGCAGGGCCTTGGGGAACTCCCTACGTCTCTATCCTTTGACCAGACACCTTCACTATCTGGGCTGCCTCAAGGGACGATCTGCGCATCTTCTACCGCCTTCATGCCCCCATCTCTCTTGGTGGCGCAGGTGTCCCACATCCTGTCGGTCTCATCACAGCCCACCCACCGGACGACTTCTGCACCTTCTGGCCCGAGCGGCCAGAGTTCGATAACGGCAATCATCCATTTGTCGACTGATGAGTACCGCCATCTGGACAGCCCAGCGTCCCTCACCCCTGAACATTAGATAAGAATACAAGGGTCGCTCACACAAATATGGGCTGACGCACGAGCCCGTGCGGTGGTGGTAGCTCCGGGGGAACTGGCGAATAGTCACACCAAGATATCTACTGGGTATGTGTATCTTTCCCCTTTCTTTCGCTCGCTCAGTTTGTATAATTCTTAACGTTCTTTACAGTATTGGGTGGAAAGTTTAGCCATGTGTCATAGGCTTGCTTACCTGGAGCGTCAAGTCCAGTAGCTTCATGCTTCGAGCGACCAGTCATCTACTTCTCAAGCACAACTGGAGCAGATGAACGCCGAGATGACTCAATTAAGGGTTGATTTGAATAAAAGCTCTGAGCTGCTCGAAGCGGAGAAAGGCAAGAGCATCGTGCAGGCGGTACAGCTGGCCCGACTAAATAAGTCGGTCGTCTCCTTTGAGTCCAAAATCCACTCGGCCAACACCAGGAAACTACGAGCCATTGAAGATCTAGAGATAAAAAAACAAAGAGTTTCGTGTGTTGTCTCAGAACCTGAAAGAGGCTAAGGTTGCACTGAAGGCCAAGCGGGATGGACGATCGGTCAAGCAGACCACAGCGAAGACCCAGCTTACCGCAAAAGATGAAGAGCTGGCGAAGTTGAAGGAAGAGCTGAAGGCTTCCCATGCGGCCTTAGATACTTACCAAGGAGCCGAGTGGAGCAGGTTTGATCTCATGAAGTAAGCCTACATCCGCTCAGCTGCTTTTAATGATAAGGTCGTCGATCGGGCACTCCATCTATTCGACCTTGTTATTGACGGGACGCTCGATCATCTGAAGGAAGGCGACTACCTTTCCTCTACCCTGACCAGCAAGGTCATCAGTTAGGACAAGCTGACTGAGTCGCTGTCCGACGATGTCTTGGATTATTTAGAGTGAGCATGTTGAGAGTTTTGCTTCTGTAAAAATTTTTTAAAGTATCAATGAATGCTCATCCGTCCGGCTAACCCTTCTTTTGGCAATTTAATTTTTCGGCTTGTTTTTTAGTTCAAGCATCATCGCACAAACTCAAGTGTGGCCTCGCTGATCAACAACGATTTATCTATTTAGTCGACTGATCAGTTCCGAGTTTTAAGGTCGCCACTCAACCGTCAATGAAGACATGAGTTTAAGGTCGTCGCTCGATCGTCGATGAAGACATGGGTTTAAGGTCGCCGCTCGACTGTCGACGAAGACATGGATTTAAGGTCGCCGCTCGACCATCGGTGAAGACATGGGTTTAAGGTCGCCGCTCAACCGTTGGTAAAGACATGAATTTAAGGTCGCCGCTCAACCGTCAGTGAAGACATGGGTTTAAGGTTGTCGCTTGATTGTCGATGAGGATATGGGTTTAAGGTCATTGCTCGACCGTCGATGAGGACATGGGTTTAAGGTCGCCGCTCGACCGTCGGTGAAGACATGAGTTTAAGGTCGTTGCTCGAACATCAACGAAGATATGGGTTTAAGGTCGTCGGTCGACCGTCGATGAAGACATGCGTTTAAGGTCCCCGCTCGATCGTCGATGAAGACATGAGTTTAAGGTCGCCGCTCGACCGTCCGTGAGAACATAGGTTTAAAGTCGCCGCTCAACCGTCGATGAAGACATGGATTTAAGGTCGCCGCTCGACCGTCGGTGAAGACATGGGTTTAAGGTCGTCACTCACCCGTCGATGAAGACATGGGTTTAAGGTCGCCGCTCGACCGTCTTGTCCAACCTACCCATGAGTCTAGAATGCTTACGGTTTTATTCATATTTGTCCTGCATTTGGAAGACATGCATGCACATACAGATAAATATAACTATTTACACACCTCTTACTCAGCTCTATAGGGTTGGAGGTGGTTCGCACTTCATGGTCGCTCGAGCCGTCTTCGTCTTCCAAATAGTATCCTCTTGAGCGGAGTCTTTGCACGGCCATGGAGCTTCGAGTTTGGTGACGTTGCCGACCGATTTTTTCTTCTTCCACACTAGATTGCCGACTTGGAAGGATCGCGGGATAACCCTCCGGTTATAGCTCTACTTCATCCATTGTCGGTAAGCCATAAGACGAATGGTGGCCTTGTCCCATACCTCGTCGACCAAATCTAGCTCCATCAATATCTGTTCACTGTTATCCTCGTCATAGTGTTACACTCGATCGGACTCTACTCCGATTTCCACCGGGACTAGTGCTTCACCACCATACACCATATGGAATGGTATTACGTCGGTGGCCTCCTTCGGGTCCATGAGCAGGGCCCACAAAACTCTAGGGAGTTCGTCGACCCAACTGCCTCCTGCGTGGTCGAGCCGAGCTCGCAATCCTCTGAGAATCTCTCGATTGGTCACTTCCGCTTGTCCATTGCTTTGAGAGTAAGCCACTGAGGTGAAGGCCTGCTGGATATCATAGCCTTCACACCATTCTTCGAGCCTCTGACCGGCGAATTGCCTTCCGTTGTATGAGACGAGCCATCGGGGGATGCCAAACCGACACAAGATATTTTGTCAGACGAACTTAATGGACATCTGTTCACTTAATTATCTTTGCCAATAGTTCATCCTCCACCCATTTTGAGAAGTAGTCTACAGCGACGAGCAGGAACCTCGACTAAGCCCATTGAAAATGTCCTAACGATATCCATGCCCCATTGGTCAAACGGACAGGACATCATGGATGCCTTCATCTCCTTGGTTGGCCGGTGTGGGATGTTGTGATATTTCTAGCATAGAAGGTAGTTGGCTACCGTCCGAACGACATCTTCTTGGAGCGTGGGCCAGAAATACTTGGCGAGAAGGATCTTTCAGGCTAATGAACGGCCACCCGAATGATTCCCACAAGAACCTTGATGCACTTCTTGAAGAATGTATTCTATGTCTTTCAATCTGACGCACTTGAGCCGAGGCCTGGAAAAGGCTCGCTTGTAGAGTTGATCTCCGATCAACGTAAATCGTCTGACTCTTTTCTTTAGTAGACGATCAGCCTCCTGATCGGATGGTGTTACACCCGATCGGAGAAATTCGATGAACGACGTCCTTCAGTCATTTGGGAAGAATAGTTCTTCCATCCGATCAATGTGCGCCACCAGTAAAACTTGCTCAATCGGGTGTTCAATCATGACCAGCATTAACGAGCTAGCCAATTTGGCTAAGGCGTATGTCGAATGATTGTCTGATTGGAAGATCTTCTGTATAGTGACTTCTTGAAAACTTGCTCTCAATTTTTCGAAGGCTTCTGTGTAGAGCTTGAGTCGGGAGATGTTTATTTCGAATGTTCTGGACAATTGCTGAGAGGCTAGCTGAGAATCCAAGTGAATGAGGACCTTTGTGGCCTCGACGTGCCGTGGTGCTGCATGTAAGCCGGCGATTAATGCTTCATATTCAGCTTCATTATTAGTGGCTCAGTATTCTAGCTAAACGGAGAGTCATATTCGATCTTCCCTTGGTGAGATCAGTAGTACGCCGATCCCGCTCCCTTATCGGTTGGAAGAACCGTCCATATATACTCTCCAAGTTACTTCAGGTTCTACATTCTGGACTTCTGTGATGAAATCAGTCAAGGCTTGAGCTTCGATTGTTGTTCGGGGTTGATATTGGATATCAAACTCGTTTAATTCAATTGTCCATTTGATCAACCATTTGGACGTCTCTGGATTGAGGACTTTTCCCAGGGCACTGTTGGTCATGATGATAATCAGGTGAGCAAGAAATTATGGATAGAGTCTCCGAGTGGCAAGCACCAGAGCATAAGCTAACTTTTCCATACCAGTGTAGCGAGATACAACATCTTTCAATATATGGCTTAAAAAATACATGGGTTGCTGTTCATGACCGTTCTGCTTGATCAAGGTTGATCCGACTGCATGCTTAGTGGATGACAAGTAGATACAGAGAGGCTCTCCGACGCTTGGTTTAGCTAGCACGGGCAGAGAGTTAAGATACTCCATGAGTTCTTCCAAAGCCCGGTCGCATTCTGCATTCCATTGGAATCTTGTAACTCGGCGCAGTACTTTGAAGAATGGCAGACTCCGATCGGATGTTTTAGAGATGAACCTTGAAAGCGCTATGATCCGTCCATTTAGTCGTTGGGCCTCCTTCAAATTGCGAGGCGGAGGCGTGTCTTGCAGGGCCTTCACCTTGCTTGGATTTACCTCGATCCCCCGCTCGGTCATGATATACCCGAGAAAACAACCGCTCCTCGCGTTGAATAGACACTTGCTGAGGTTCAGCTTCATTCCATAGGTTCTTAAAGTTTGGCATGTATCCTCAACGTACATACAGAGGTCGGCCACTCGGAGGGATTTTATTAGTATGTCATCGATGTAGACTTCCATTTTCGGCCGATCTATTTACGGAACACTTTATTCATCAGCCTTTAGTAGACTGCTTTGGCGTTCTTTAGTCCGAACGGCATGACGTTGTAACAATATGTTTCGTCGGCCGTGATGAAACTAACCTTTTCTTGGTCTTCTTGGGTGAGCGACACTTGGTGGTAGCCTTGGTATGCGTCAAGCATGCATACTAATTCGCAGCCTGCTGTAGAGTTCACCATTTGGTCTATCCGAGGCAACGGATAGAAGTCCTTGGCAATGGATAGAAGTCCTTGGGGGCATGCCTTATTTAAGTCGCGAAAGTCGACACAGACACACCATTTATTGCCTAGCTTGGAGACCAATACCACGTTAGCGAGCTAACTTGGGAATTAGATTTCCCGTATGTGGCCAACCTCCAATAATTTTTCTATCTCCGTCCGAAGTCTGAAGTCTCTCTTTTTCTGTTTAACTAGCTGGGAGCTTGGTCGGACATGTAGCTTGTGCCAAGCCACGTTTGGAGAAATGCAAGACAGTTCATGCGTCAACCAAGTGAGTACGTCATACTTTCGTCTAAGGTAGGCGACCAGCTCTGTTTTTTTCTCGTTTTCTACATCGGCGGTGATAAAGGTCGTCACTGTTGGATCGAGAAGCGCTAGAGGGGGGTGAATAGCACTCGTGACTATTTCTCATTTCAGAATTGGAAAACAGTCGAGTAATAAATGCAATGGAAAATAAATAGACAATCACACACAGAAGACACGAGGAGTTACTTGGTTCGGAGCTTGTGACGACTCCTACTCCAAGGCTCGCGATCTTTGATCACTTTCGGTGGGCAACAACTGTAATATCATAAATCTTTTACAATTTAAGAGTACAAGTACTGAAAAGGAATTTATACCGTCAATACTAAGGATGAATAAGGAAGTTGTCGATCGTCGGAGTAGTAGGACGTAGTTGAATCGTTAGAGCAGCAGACAAGAGCATGAGTTCTTCTATTTTCGTTGTATTCGAAGCTGCACCCCGAGGCTCCTTTTTTTAGCTCTGCAAAAACTAATCCAGATCCCCAAGGCTCGGGATCAAGTTTGACCCGAGGCGGATCG
>JBBMJZ010413112.1:7127878-7138879 GCA_037833815.1 Zingiber zerumbet
GCTTTATCCTGCCCTGCATTCGACCTATGAGCCTTGCAGCTCTGATGTTCCCGACCTTCTTTCCTTGCCATATATATCTTGGCCTTCATTCATGGGCCTGTAGAGCTAGAGATGTATCCACACAACTCTGACGTTCCTGACCTGCTTTCCTTGGCTTATATATCCTGGTCTTCGTTCGAAGGCCTATAGAGCTAGAGTTGTATCCACACAGCTCTAATGTTCCCGACCTACTTTCCTTGCCTTATATATCCTGGCCTTCGTTCGAGGGTCTATAGAGCTAGAGCTGTATCCACACAGCTCTGACATTCCCAACCTGCTTTCCTTGCCTTATATATCCTGGCCTCCATTCGTAGTCCTGTAGAGCTAGAGTTGTATCACACAACTCTGACGTTCCCAACCTGCTTTCCTTGCCTTATATATCATGGCCTTCATTCGAGGGCCTGTAGCACACAGCTCTGACATTTCCGACCTGCTTTCCTTGCCTTATATATCCTGGCCTTCGTTCGAGAGCCTGTAGAGCTGTATCCACACAGCTCTGACATTCCCGACCTGCTTTCCTTACCTTATATATCCTGGCCTTCGTTCGTGGGGCTGTAGAGCTAGAGCTGTATCCACACAGTTCTGACGTTTTCGACCTGCTTTCCTTGCCTTATATATCCTAGCCTTCGTTTGAGGGCCTGTAGAGCTAGAGTTGTATCCACACAGCTCTGACGTTCTCGACCTGCTGTTCACCGAGTTTTGTTTCGACTTGGGCTAACCCTGTCTCGCCTAGAACCCCTTTAGTCTTCGACTGCCATGTCACCCCAACTTCTGACTTTCCTCTTATTCGAACTTCCGACTACCCCACCCCCTTAACTTCTGACTGCCATATATTCTTGCCCTTTGACTGCCATGTCACTTTGACTTCTGACTGTCACCTCAGCTTGACTTCTGACCGCCACCTCAGCTTGACTTCTGAATGCCCAGCCTTCCTCCTGGGCCCCTCCACATGCACCATATCATTCTACATGTGTATAGTTCAGAACATAGTATATTGACAACATTTGTGAAAAATTGTTAAACATGAAGGAGAAATACAAATTAGAGAAGAGGTCATTTTTATGTTGGTGTGTGGAGCACCATAATCGAACCTATATTTTGATGTTGTCAAAGGTTCAAGTTAAGTCTTATTATGATATAATGAATTCACTAAGTATGCAGGATGTTTACTCAATCAGGAAAGCCCTAATCACGGCTAGGTAGGGAAGTCTTAGCAAATCGTGGAAGCAAGACAGGAAAGTTCAGGTGAGTCGAGGACCTGACACTTGGTAGTTGGACTCAATAGGTCTGGAGGACCTGATATCGAGAGGAAGCCTTGGCAAGCCGATATGATACTGAGCCAAAGTTTAAACAGGTCAGGAGGACCCAATGTTTAGCAGGTAGGTTAAACTAAGCAATTAGAATGAAGCGACGAGGAGGTCGTGTCCTTGGAAGAAACAAAACCTAGGTTACTTATCCAACTGAAGAAACGAAAGATTTCTAAGTTGAGATTAAGATAGGTCTTACTGTCTTTTCTTACTCATATAATATTATACTTCTATACTAACTTTGTGTTGCAGGAATACTTTGTATACTGTGAACTAACTCTATTTTATATAATATAAAGGGATCAGTTGACCGAACAAGAGGATCAGATGACCAAACATAGCTGATGTGGTAGGGTTCAGATCGCATAGAACAAAGTTGGAAGTCAGGCAGATTGGTAGACCGAACCCAGGGATCGATCGACTGAACATAATTTGGCAACACACACTCACAGATTTGATTTTGGCAAAGTTGAAAAAATAGAAGGATCGGTCGACTGAACAAGGTGATCAGTCGACCAAACAATAAATGCAATTAATGAGGTGAAGATCAAATCTCAACGAAGAAGGAAGGTTGCATGATTAGTTGACCAATAGGGAGATGGATCGACCGAAAGGATCAGCCGACTGAAGGTTTTTTCGGTCGACCGAACGCAGCTTATAAAAAAACCTTGAGATCAGAGCCGATGAACAATAACTTCTCTGTAATTTTTTTATCTTCGATTCTTCTGTTCATGCTACTGCTCTACGCTTTAACTTTGTGTACAAGCTACGACGTCAAAGAGTTTTGACAAATCGTCATCTTATATCTTCATTGTCGGTATATTTATTGTTAGCTTGCATAATTCTTTGTAAACATCTTTGTACGAATTACCTCTTTTCCGAAGGTTTCAGAAAGAGAAATTTTAGTGGATTACCAAATGGTGTGATCAAGTATCACGGGTCTTGAAGTATGAGTCAACATAGACTCTGAACCTACTAACCAACTTTATCTATTGTATTGCTTTAGCTATCTTATTCCTTAGTTTATTCTGATTCATTTTACGATAAAAGAAAATATTTTTAATGGACAATATTCACCCCCACTCTATTGTCTTTATCAATCTTTCAGTTGGTATCAGAGCGAGGTTGCTCTGAATTAACTTAATCGTTTTTTGAGTATTTTAAAATCTTTTCTTTTAAAAAGATTTTAATCATATTTTTTTATATTCTATTTTTTTCCCTTTATCTCACACTCTAATCCCAAGATAAAGGCCTTGGAAATTTTCTTTGGTTATTATACTTTTTTTTTCAAGAATGTCAAACTTCTACCAAGAGGGCTACGACATTGTTCATCCCCCATTGTTCAATGGAGAAGATTTCATTTACTGGATGAGGAGAATAGAATGCTACCTCAAGTCCAATATCGAACTCTGGCTCACAATTCTAAAAGGATACACACCACCCATGGAGAACGGGGAACCACTAGGCCCTGAAAAGTGGAATCCCCAAATGATAAAGAAGGCACAAGTAAACCATAAAACTATAAACACCATCCAGTGCGACTTAACCATGGAGGAGTTAAATCGAGTCGGACCCTACGAGAACGCAAAAGATCTATGAGATATCTTAGTAAAGCTACACGAGGGAACCGATGACTCCAAGGTAACAAAAAGAGATCTTTTACTTATTAATTTATTTAATATAAAAATGTTGCCTGGAGAAATTGTGACTCAATTGCATGCATGACTCAAAGACATCCTCAACGGTCTCCATCTAATAGGACATCAACTGGAAAATCATGACTCTATAAGGTATGCTCTAAACACATTCCCTTGAAATTCATTGTGGGCATCAATGATAGATGCCTACAAAGTTTCAAGGGACCTTTCAATTATTAAATTAGATGAACTTTTTTTATGAATTAGAGTTACATGAATAGTTTAACTTGAGTCAAGTCGAGAAAGGAATTGCATTATATGCAGGACCAAGCAGTCAACTGAACCCGACATTCAGTTGACCGATCCTTGGTCAAAACTTAGCTGCAAGCTGATCTGATCTCTAGGGTTTGGTTGGTCGATTCAGAGGTTCGGTTAACAGATCAAGGACGCAAAATTTAACCTGTAAAATGTTAGTTATCTATAAAACAAAGTTAGAATAATAGGTAAAAAGATATTTTGACTGTCTTTGGACTATCTGGTTCTGACTTTCAGATTTTCCAAAAAACCTAGGTCAAACCAATGCTTACTATTGTTGGTGCAGAGAGTATCAGACGATTGAACCTAAGTTTTTATTATAAAAAAAAAGGTCTAAAGTTAAGGTTACTTATCGTCTAATAAGGTTGAATAAGCTTGTAGAAAAGTCCTAAGTGTTCTTAGGTAAAAGTCCTAGTGTATTCTAGGCAGGTGGAAAATCCTAGGGGGAGGTAACCCTAGGTAGTGAAAAGTCCTAGTTGTGGTTAGGCAAGGTGAAGTCTTGGCGGGTCGAGTACTTTGGATGAAATCCTAGAGTTGGGGACTCTAGGTGAAAATCATGGTGGTCGCGGACTAGGTGGAAGTTTGTGCGGGTCATGGAGCGGACGTTCAATATAAAGACTTGAAGTCTTGGATGCTGGGTAGAAGTCTAAATAGTCTGGAGGACCGATCTAGCAAAAGGTAAACTCTCCTGAGAGGAGTAGGTGAGGACGCATTCCCCCGAAGCGGAAATAGTAAGTGTCGGTTCGACCTAGAGTTTCAGCGAAACTCAAAGTAAGAACCGGATAGTCAGAAGTTGTCAAATTTATATTATATATATTTTTTATTGCCTGGACTAACTTTGTTTTGTAGAAAAAATGGAGGTTGAAAAAGTTGTCCAGGCGCCCAGAAGGGGTCTGGGCACCCAGACCAGGCTCGTCCCGGGCGGGCGGGGGGCGCCCAGGTGGTCCGGGTGCTCGGACTTGGTCCAGGCACCCGGACCCAAAAAATCATCCATAAGCCTATATGGAGTGCGTCGATTGGCTGGGGCATGTGGTCCAGGCGACCGGAGGGGTTCCAGGTGCCCAGAACAGCCTATATAAGCAGCATTCAACCAGGGGTTGAAGAACAACATTCAAAATAACTTCTGCACTTGCATACTTCTTCGATAAAGCCTCTTGATGCCCGAAAGCTGCTTTGACGATGACTATGCTGAAGATCTATTTATCCAAGTCGTCAGTATTATTTTATTTAAAAATTACTTGTACTACAATTATAAATCTCTTTATAACTTTCTATTGATTAGTGGATTGTCCATTGAAAGCACTCTTACGTGCAGGCCTTGGAGTAGGAGTAGCCACAGGCTCCGAACCAAGTAACTCTTGGTGTTCACAATTACTTTCTTTCTATCTTATCTTTCTTATTCCGTTGCATTTTACTCGAATGTTTTCAAATGAGCATGAAATCATGAGCGCTATTCACCCCCTTTAGAACAACGATCCTACAACTGTTCCGTCAATGGGGAATGCGCCCTCACCTACTCCTCTCATGAAAGTTTACCTTTTACTAGAATGGTCCTCCAAACCATCTGGACTTTTGCTTAGCATATGAGACTTCAGGACTTCATGCTGAACGTCCACTCCATGACGCATCTAGACTTCCACCTGGTGTCCATGACCCCGGGAGGATTTTCACCTGGAGTCCTTGACTCTAGGATTTTACTTAAAGTTCTTGACCCACCAAGACTTCATCTAGTCCCCCAGACTAGGACTTTATTGCCTAACCTCAACTAGGGCTTTCCATAACCTAGGGTTACCTCCCCCTAAGGTTTTTCACCTATCTAGAATTCGCTAGGACTTTTTACTGAGAACCCTTAGGACTTTCTTACAAACTCGGTCACACTTGTTAAATCACAAGACATCTTAACTTTTAAACTCTTTGTCATAATCAAAACTCAGGTTCGATCGTCTAGTGCTCCCTGCATCAACAGAAACATGGTTGCAACAGAGAAGACTAGCTCATACTTATGTTAGAAACATAACAAAATTAAATAACAAGGAATTAGTTAGAGGCCTACCTAAATTAGGAAAACCTAAAAATAGAATTTGTAACTCTTGTTAACAAGGAAAACAAACAAAGTCTACATATAAACTAACTAACCAAGGTAGAACTAATTTAATACTTGAATTATTATACTTAAATTTATTTAATTCCCATGGAATTAAGTCTTTAAATGGAAACCTATACTATTTAGTTATAATATATGACTACTCTAGATATACTTGGATAAAATTTCTAACTCATAAAAATAAAACTTTGAAATATTTAGTAATTTTTTAAAATAAATAAAAATATAAAAGATATAAAAATTTTTAAAATAGAAGTGATAATGGAGAAAAATTTAAAAACCAAAAGTTTACAAACTTATTCCTAAAAAATGGCTACCATCATGAATATTTATGTTATAAAACTCCCCAACAAAATGAATTAGTAGAACGGAAAAATACAACTCTACAGGAAGCTACAAGAACAATGCTAAATGAATATAATCTACTTAACTACTTTTAGGCGGAAGCCATTAATACGGCTTGTTATGTTCATAATAGAATTATAATAAACAAATTATAAAAGAAAACATCATATGAAATTTATTTCAATAAAATACCCAACATAAAATACTTAAAAGTATTCAAATGCAATATACACATTTTAAACCTTAAAGATCACTTAGAAAAATTTACCTCAAACACTCAACAAGGAATTTTTCTTGGGGTACTCATCTACCAGTAGAGCCTATAGAATATTTAACAAAACTACTCTTAAAATTGAAAAAATAACTAATATTATTTTTGATGAAAACACTAATCTCAATAATCCTAATCCAAATAAAAAAATAATTAATTTTGAGAAAACAAATAATCAACCTAGTTCAATCCATCAAGAAGAAAAAGGACTAAGTTAAAATGAACAAGAAGTAGAAACCAATCCGAGAATAATACGTATAAACTCAAATCATCCAATTGACCAAATCATAGGAAATCCAAAATTAAGAGTCCAAACCCGATCAACCTTTAGGAACCTAAGTCAAAGCACCTTAATATCTAAAATTGAACCCAAAAACTTAGATGATGTATTCTTTGAGCCTAACAGGGTAATTGCAATGCAAGAAGAGTTAGATAATTTTGAAAGAAATTAGGTTTGGTATTTAGTACCTCCACCTAAAAATAAGTCAGTCATCAATACTAGGTGGGGTTTTAGAAATAAATTGAATGATGAAGGAGAAATCATTAGAAACAAAGCCCAACTAGTTGTTAAAGGGTTTTGTCAAGTAGAAGGACTTGATTACTATGAGACCTATACCTCAGTAGTTAGACTTGAGTCCATAAGGATGCTACTAGCCTACACAGCACATAAAGGATTTAATTTATATCAAATGGATGTTAAATCTATATTTTTGAATGGACTAATTAAAGAGAAAGTTTATGTAAGTTAATCACCAGGTTTTGAAGACTTGGAATATCCAAACCATGTTTTTAAACTAAAAAGGGCACTATATGCAATAAAGCAAGCACCCAGGGCTTAGTTTGAATAACTATCTAACTTTTTAAGTTCGAAATAGTTTAAAGAAGGTCAAATTGACCCAACACTCTTTATAAAAACCCTTGATTCAGACACATTCATGGCCTAAGTGTATATAGAGGATATAGTATTTGGGTTAACCAATTCTAGATTTTTTAAAGAATTTATAACTTTAATGGAAAATAAATTTGAAATGAGCTTAGTTAGAGAGTTAAACTTATTTTTAGGATTACAAATCAAGCAAACTAAAGAAGAAAACTATGTGCACTAAACTAAATAGACAAAAGAACTAATTAGGAAATTTGATATGGGAAACTCTAAAGAAATAAAAACACTTATGGAAAGTAACATAAACTTAGATAGTGACCGAAATGGTAACACTACAAGAAAATTAAGATTTTACAACACTTAAAAGATAATGCTTTTTTTTTTTAAAAAAAAGTGTTGTCTTTATTTTTTTTAACAACGCATTTAGTGAAAAACATTGTCTATCTCTTTATTTTCTGACTAATAGACAATATTTTTTTAAAAACCGTTGTCTATTAGTGATTTTTGTGGGTCAAAGACAACGATTTTTGAAAAGCGTTGTCAATTATCAATTTTTTAGTGTCTACGACAATGATTTTTAAAAAGCGTTGTCTATTGTCAAGTTATCATCTCAATCTAGGATGTTATGATCCGTTGGATCAAGTAAGGAGTAATAAAACCCTTGGTTTCACTCGGCACCTACTTATCTCTCGAATCCCTTGGTTTCACTCAGATTTAATCTCAACCGCTCCATCAGATCTGGATTGATCACGACCGTCGAATCAAATTTGGGGAAATAAACTCTTCTCTTTCTCTCTCGTTCATTCTTCTACCTTCACGTAGAGAGAAGCCACGCACGCCGCCTTCTCCTCTACTTCCTCTCCTTCACCAATGACCAGCGACCACCTCTACTCATCAATCGCCACTGGCCGGAACTCCCCCTCACATCCCCATCCTCTCCATCTCACCATATTCTTCATCCACTTTGCCCTTCACGATTTTCTGCCCCGACGCCACCGCAAGTATCACTCCCCACTTCACCGCAATCCGACAACCCCTTCCTCTTCGGGTTAGAGGAGGAAGCTAGGGCACGCAACTTCAATTCCGATGCACATCAACCCCAATGCCATCCTGCTCACCACGGCCGAAGCTACTGCAACTTCCTTCATTCGGACTAGATCTGAGCAGAACAAGTTTCGATTTTACTTCAGATCTGGCCACCATCTACCATCTTTAAGCATCCTTCATCCAGATTAGATCTGGATAGAACAAGCTCCAACTTCTGATCAGATCCTATCTTCTTCAAGCATCCAACAGCAACTTCTTTGTCACCAAGATTGGTCTATTTCTTTGATTGTTGATTGCTTCTTTGGTTTTTATGTTTTGAATGATTGGTGATTGTAATTGAATTCAAGTTCCCATGTTCTAGATTCTCTAGATTAGGCTTAAGTTGAATATTTCTCACAAGTTGTTCGATGTAATGCCACAAACACCTTTTATAGCTTTATTAATGCATTTTAGTTTCTTAATTTGTTTCAATGCTTTGTTTGGTTAAATGTTACTGATAGTTGTCCTTAGATTGAATGCAATTAGGATAGATTAGATTTATTTAATGCTCTAGATTTCATACTTTGTTTGTAGATTAATATGCCTAGCAGGAAGGGAGTTGCACAAGAGAAGCATTGGATGAATAGTACCCAAGGCGCCTCCATTGAGCTTGGAGGCGCCTCAGGTACCTTGTCGGAAGCAGCGGAGGAAGAAGATCGAGGGTGCCCTCCAAGGCTGCTAAAGGTGCCTTCTGTGTTGAATGGGAGGCATCCTCTATAGAGCTTGGAGACGTCTTTGAATGGATAAGCAGCACAGGCGCAGAGGCTATCTTCTCCGACGAAAAAGGGATAGAAATCCCTATTGGTGGCACCTCCTATGGAGGTTGGAGGCACCCTCAGTGGTCTATTTAAGCCTGGTTCGAGCGGTAGCAAGGAATTAACATAAAATCACAATACTTCTTCCGTGTGTTGCTAACAAATCGATCCAGCGAAGTCCTAACACTACTCTGACGACCAAAAGCTTTCAATTTAAGATTTCTTTATTGCCGGTATAATATTTTGTAGAATTGTTGTACTCTTTTTGTAATATTTTCTGAAGCTATAGTGATTGTCCATCGAAAGCACTCTTATGTGCTGGCCTTAGAGTAGGAGTCGCCACAGGCTCCTAACCAAGTAAATCCTTGGTGTCTTTGTTCTATTTGTCTCTCTCTTATTTCCACTGCATATTTACTTTGAGTTTTCTGAAACAAACGAATTAGCCACGAGCGCTATTCACCTCCCCCCTTCTAGCGCTTTTGATCCTACAATTGGTATCAAAGCAGGGTCATTCTAAATCGGTACAACTACCATTCGAGCAAGTTTTTTGCTTTTTCGTCCATTTTTTCAAAAATTAGATTCTTACACTTTTCGTTTTTCCCTCCAAAATTATTTTTGGAAAAAGTTATTTTCATCTCTTCACCATTTATTAGTATTTTCAAAATATCACATTTAAAAAAATTTAAAATAATATTTTTAATATTTTTAAATATTTTAATAATATTTTTTAAAATAGTGAATTGTTATTTTTTTCCTCCCGCACTACTAATCCAAGGCCAAGTCTTGGGATATTTGGTTCTTTTTTTTTTGTTGTGTGCAAGATCTTCCTCTACAATGGCCCACAAAGAAGGCTACAACACTACACATCCACCTCTATTTTCCAAAGAAGATTTTGGCTATTGGAATAGCCGAATGGAGTACTATCTGAAGACCGAGGTAGAGATGTGGATAATCATCCAAACCGACCTTGCACTTCCACTCGACGGTGCTGGCAAACTGGTATCATGTGAAAACTGGGGCACGAGTCTAATGAAGAAATTCGAGGTCAACGCCAAGGCGACTTGAGCCTTACAATACGACCTGACAAAAGACGAGCTAAACCAGGTTGGTCCCTTCAACAGTGCAAAAGAGTTGTGGAAAAAATTGATCGAACTACACAAGGGCACTTCTGACACGAAGGTAAGTAAACGAGACCTAATATTAAATAAATTATATAATATGAAAAAGCAGGAAGGTGAGTCAGTGAGCCAGCTTTATGCTCGCAAACAAGATCACGACACCCAAATAATAATTAAATAATAAGGTTATTTGAGAAATAATATTATTGGATTTTCTAGGAATGTTTAGAAATTTTTCAGAAATTAAATGGAGTCTGGATGACATGGTTTAAGGGGATGAATCCGTTGGATAGGGAAAGGCTAGTTTTGAATAACCACTAAATGGGAGTTGATTGTTTTGATTAACTAAAGTTAAGTTAGTAACCTAGGTATAAAAGTCAGACCTAAGCTTATACGACTAAATTCCTTTTCACCTTTCTCCTCATCGTCGTTTTCCCTTCGCGCACAACACCAGATCGCCACCGATCCCTTCTCGTCGATCGTTGACGCCGCTGGTTGGTGGGGGAGTGGTCATCGGCATCTCTACAGCTACCGGCAAGTTGGTTGACCTTCTAGTTGACGTTATGCCGACCCCCCCTTCTCCCTCTCACAGCTCTCCCTTGTCGTCGAAGTAGCCATCACAACGGTGCCGCCATTGGTGCTCCGCCCATGCCCCTCTATGGTCTCCAATTCAGGCTGACCGGGTAGGATTAGCTTCGTCTGAGAGTAGAGTGCCTTTGTCACCGTGCCCTAGCATCATATCTATCTTCCCTTGGGTCATGCCCTAGGTGTAGATCCATTGTCAGCGCCTCACAAATCAGTCGATCCCTCTCCTCCCGCGACATTGGCCCGAGCAAAAGGCCTGCTGTGTGACCTCCCAGTTGTTGTAGCCCTCTTTAGCTGTTTCTTCACCTGATTAGCCTCTGTCGTCAGCTCTCTGTCACCTGTCATAGCTAGGTTGGGAGATAATACCAATGTCACCTGTCATAGCAAAAGGTCTACTGTGTGCCCAGTTTTTCAACTGTTAGTTAGAGCCCTAGAGTCAATCATTTGATGATTGTATGGACTCGTTTGTATCATATTCATATATTAATAAAGGCATTAGTTTTTGGTTATTATACTTATTTGTTTTAGTGCCAAATAAACTAAGTATAGTAACGTC
>JBBMJZ010413112.1:7183244-7193986 GCA_037833815.1 Zingiber zerumbet
GGCACAGATATGTTACTTTGTGTTGGAACTCCAAGATGTTTTGATGTGATCAAACAAGTTAAGTTAGGTCCTGTTGTGTCTAACCCTTGTGTCTAAGTGTGCAGGAGTTTAGGAACACAGGAAGTTGAGCGGAAGACGTGACTAGCGAGAAGGACGACACGTGGAGAGAGTCGATGGGTTCGGTGCGTCCGAGGGACGAGGTGACCGCGGAAGAGTACACTGGTGGACGAGAAGAACATACGCGATGTTCGAGGGACGAGAAGCCGGGAAGGAAGGCTGCTCAAGGAGAAGGCCGGAGATTGGGTTCGAGTGAGCCCTATTCTGGATGACCGAAATCACCCAAGCTAGTGGAGCAGGAGCAGAAGACTCGAACTGAGGCGAGCAGAACTAGAGCAGAGGGCTCGGATCGAAAAAAACAACCATGTTGACTTTTGTGGTCAAGGCGCCCGGATCCATTCAAGGCGCCCGGAACCTTTCCGGGCGCTCGGAACTCAACTTTTATCGAGAATGACGTGGACGTTGACCGACGCATCGATGATAGAATTCTATCTCACTCCAAGCGCCTGGAACCCTTCCAGGCACCCCGACCAAAGCTATAAATACAGTCTTGGTTCAGAAGCTTTACAACAACTTGTAATTCATTTCTTTCTGTTTTACTTTCATTTGTGAGCCGTTAACATTGTAAGAGACTACTCCGCCCAAAGGAGATCGTTATTAAGTGCGCTTCATTTTTCTTGGATTAGCAATCTTCTAATTGCAAACCAAGTAAGTCTCCTTGTATTTCTGTCTCTATAATTAGTCTCTTTGATTTTATTACAAGTGTTCATAACTAAGCTATAAAGTCGAGAAATTATTGAGTTTATTTTTACGGGGCAATTCACCCCTCCCCTCTTGCCGGCCACCAAGGGACCAACACCTACAAGATGAACCTGGTACATAAAGAAGAAGCTTGATTGATTTGGGCATCTTCTTGAATATTGGATTCAAGAGAGCTTCTTCTCCCTTGAACTCTTTCCCATTGAGACCAAGATTCGGCTATCGTCCATTCTTGTAGAAGATCATTCTGCACTTGCAGGAACTCCAGCAACAAGTATGGTTCAATGGCTCTTGCGATGGATTCAGGTTAGCTTTTGTATGCCATTGGAATCGATTTCAGTTTTGGCCTTATATGATGATAACTAGATCCTTAGTTACATCATATGATTTTGTTTTGATGCATCTATAATGATTTCAATTTGTATTAGAGTTTAGGATTACCTTATCGTCGTCAATTGGATGAGCAAATTGATGCATATCCTTCGAATCTAGCATTGGATAGACTATGATTTTACCTACATTTTGAGTTTTTGCAGTATCGGTGAAGAACACGGAGCATGGTAGCAAAATTAGGTTTTCTGTTGCCATTATTGGGAGAAAATTGATCTGTATGAGCTATAGAAATTGAATCTCATGACCATATCAATCGATTGATAGACCAAAATTTAGGCACAGAACATCATTGATTTGACTGAAGCACTCAACTGATTGACATTAGTCGACTACTATAAGATTTCAGTTTACTGATGTGTCCAAAATGATGAATAGAAGATTTCTAATTCTACTAGAGCACTTGTCTAATTGCTATCAGTCGACTGATACTTATAAGGTATCACATAGAATTCTATTAGCTCAACTGGAGCAGTCGACTGATTGCTATCAGTCAATTGATGCTTATAAGGTTGAGCATATAATGGTTCTAATTCAACTAAAGTACTTAACTGATTGCTATCAGTCAACTACTATAAAGATCTAGTCGACTGGTCCTTAATAACTAGTTGACTAGTGCTCAATAACTTGGGCACAAAAGCTTTTTGATTTGATTGAAATACTTGACTACTATGGTGCAATTGACTGCAGATACAAATCAGTTGATTGTTGTGTCAAAAAATTGGCACATATAGAGTATCAATTGATTAATGACATTACACAGTCGAATGTTCACAATATCAATCAAATAATATCTAACATAGTCGACTGATACCTATTTAGCTATGTTTTAGGCTATTTTCCTATATCTGTCTTTGTACTTGCTACTTAGTCGAGCCAATACTATCGCCAAAGTGAAAACTATTGGGAAAGTTATGGGTATTTGTGTAGATGGATGTATATTCATACTAAAGATGGTGGGCCTAAAGGAAAACCATTGTTTACGCCAGCTATATATTTAAGGAAGCTCACAACTCTAGTTTGACTTATAAATATCCGCATAGTGTGTTAGCCCAAAGGAAGGCATACTATGTGACCGATTAGAAATGCTGTGAGTAATACTCAAAAACATAAGCTAAATAAGGAGGCTTATACATAAAGTTAATCATACACATGATATGTCAATCCAAAGAAAGGAGTATCGTGTGGTGGATGAAGGAAGTTATAAGGTGTTTAGAGAGTACCACTAGCAAATTATATTTAGTCCAAAGACTTAATGTAATAGTGCACTAGATTTCTCAATTAATGTTGCAAGTTTTGTTTATTGTATTTTGTTATTGCACAACTATAAAGACGCATTCTTTGTTTACAAAATTGAGTTATATTCTTTGCTTTTGTTTATATAACTCTCAATGTTTGCTAATCTGAATAACATCTTGATTCTTACCACCATAAAATATGAATAATGGAAAGAACATATTACAATTTTATTAGGTTATATGGATCTAGACTTTGAATTTAGACATGATTACTCTGCACCTTTGACTAGTAATTTCACTGTGAATCAAAAGGTGATTTATGACAAGTGAGAGCAATCAAATCGCTTGAGTCTAATGATCATCAAGATATTCATTTTGAAATCATTTAGTGGTCTGATTACTAAGAACAAGGATACTAAAACCTTCATTAAAGAGTTAGTAGATTGATTCGCCTCAAACAAAAAGGTTGAAACTACTACACTTCTCACAAAGTTAGTGTCCATGCGATACAATGGAAAAGGGTAGCATTAGGGAGTACATCATCAAGATATCAAATTTGGTTACAAATCTTAAGACACTAAAGTTGAAAATGTTTGAAAACGTACTTGTGAACCTAAGCATAATCTCTCTACTTATACAGTTCACTCCTTTTAAGATAAGATACAACACTCAAAAGGAGAAGTGGATATTGAATGAGCTCATGCCTCAATGTATACAAGAAGAAGAGAGATTAAGGCATGACACATCTCATAATGCTCACTGTGCATCTTCATGTTAGTATTTAAATAATAAGAAGAGAAAGGATAAAAGTAAGAGTAAAAGTAAACAACTTGCAGTGACAGGGGTTTTAGGGCATAAGGAGCAGAAGCAATAGATTTAGACCCAATTTATTCCTTTTGTAAAGAGAAAGGTCATCTAAAAAGAATTGCCCCAGATACGTCAACTAGCATGTTAAGAAATGTATACTTCTCAGTTTTGTTAGTTTAGAAGTCAACCTAGCTACTGTACCTAATAACACTTGGCAAATAAATACTAGTACAACTACTCACATAAGTGTAACTATATAGGTTATCTAGAATCCAAATATCAATTGATACTGAAAAATTCATCTATATGGGAATTGGCAAGAATGCGAAAGTAGAGGCAATATGTGGCTTTAGAATTTGTTTAGGAAACAACGTACTTTTGAATTTAAAAAATACATTTGTAGTGCCATCATTTAGACGAAACTTACACTATAACAAAAAAGATCATAGACAACGAATTTTATCCGTTGTCTTTTGCCATATAAAAATTATTATAATTATCACTATTGCTAAAAGTGTGTTATATTTAAGAAATATCCTAAGGCAATCATATTAGAAGTTATATAATTTATTTGATAAATAAATTCCCTCTAGCTCTCTACATGTCCTAATACGTAGCACATCCTTAAGAAAACTTTGATTTTCTTCTCCTCTTGGTGACAACTCCTCCTGTACAAACTCTAGAGCCTCTTCTATCTTTCCACTATGAATCAATTCAATCAATTTGTATTGCTACAGTCATGCTTCGTGCGAGCGTGAGTTGCCACCACCATCATCACACTTCCTCATTCCACTTCTTGAATTGAATCTCGTATTGTTGCTCAATAAATTAGAGTTCTCTTCCTCATCTTTGAAGAATACATTGTCGTATTTCATGTTTTGCTTATGAAAGGGCATATTTTTCTTGTTTCTTTTTTTTCTCTAATTTGTTGTTGCTTTATAAATTAGAACTCCCTTTCTCATTTTGGCAGAATACATTATTGTATTTCATACTAATATCTTTTTCACCACAGATTTTCTTCTACTGTCATCCCAAGCCACGCTGCTCACTCGACCTTCCTCCTATCACTAGATTTCTACTCTTCTATGTCTTTTTTTCTCTCTAATATCTTTTCATAAATCTCCTAACATTATTTTTCCTTCTCTTTTCCTTTTTTTTTGCCTTTATTTTCAATGTCAAATGCTTACTACACATTACAGTATCATTATGCATAGTATTTGTAGATGATATTATTTTAGTAGATGAAACACGTGAAGGAGTAAATGTTAAACTAGAATCTTGAAGGGAAACACTAAAAGGAAAAGGTTATAGGCTTAGTAGAATAGAGATATAATATATAAAATTTAAGTTTAGTAATATTAGACGTAATGAGACAATTGTCAAGATATGAGATGATGAGTTGTCTAGAACTGAGAGCTTTAAATATTTTGGATCTTTTTTACAAAATGATAGAGGGATTGAGAGAGATGTCTTACATAAAATACAAGCATGATGGTTGAAATGGAGGAGAGCATCAGGTGTTTTATGTGATCGTAAAATACATTTACAACTTAAAAGAAAGTTCTACAAAATCATAGTTAGACCTGCTATATTATATATAGCTAAATGTTGGGCTATTACTCGAGCACATGAGCATAAGATGAGAGTTGCTGAGATGAAGATATCAAGGTGGATGTGTGGACATACGAGGATGAACAAAATAAAAAATGAGAGCATTAGCGAGAAAGTCAGAATGACATCTATTAAGGAAAAACTCTTAGAAACACATTTAAGATGATACGTGTATATACTTAGATGATCAATAAATGCTCTAATTAGGAGATGTGAAACTATGGTAAACACACATATCAAACGAGGAAGAGGAAGACAAAAAAAAAACTTGGTTAGCAACAATAAAATAAGATAAAATATATTTAAGTATAGATGACGATATAGTAGGGGATAGAGCTCAATGGTATAAAATGATCCATATACCCCACCCCACTTAGTGGGATAAGACTTTGTTGTTGTTGTTGTCAGATACTTAGAAAAAATGTTAAATTTATCTCAGAGTTGGACATATTGGTACTCAAATGTTTTAGATGATTTGACATAAATTTTTTTGGTGGTCTTGCAACTTTAAGACAATCAACCATTTCACAAGCATATCCCAAAACACTCTCGTCCATGCCTATTCTTGATAAACCATCAGAGTTTTCATCTACTGAATGGTATATTAATACTAGAGCAGCTCATTATGTCACATCAGACTATAATATGCTTACAGAAGTAATGACGTGCTATAGTTCAAATACGGTGCAAGTTGGCAATGATTCAAGTTTGCAAATTACTAATCTTGGAAACAAAAAAAATTATTTATCCGATCGTACTTTTCACTTACACAATATCTTTCAAGTTTTATCTATTACTAAAAATTACTCTCAATACGTCAGATTTATCTTGATAACAATAAATTTTTTAAATTCCATTATAATCATTATCTTATAAAAGATAGAGGACCAAATACTACTAGATTTTATTGTAGAATAAAAAATAGCATATACTTATCTTCGAAGTTCTTCAATCAAAGCTTTTATTGGTGAATGTATAAATAAACTAGCTTGGCATGCCTGACTTAGTCATCCTTCTCTTCATATTTTTCAGTCAATCATCAATAGGTATACTTTACCTACTCCCTTTACCTCATCTCCATCTTATTTATGTAGGACCTCCATAGAATCTAAAAGTCATAAACTACATTTCTCTTCATCCAATCATGTTTCTAATTTGCAATTGAAATAATTTATTCAGATGTTTGGGGGCATTGCACCTATCTTGTTTAACTAAGGTTTTCTATATTATACTATCTTGCTTTATCATTTTAGTAAAGATACTTGGCCCTATCCTATAAGAAGAAAATTTGATTTATTAAACATATTATGTCATTTTCAAAAATAAGTTGAATGATATTTTAATCATAAAATACTCTTTTTTTTTCATTTTGATTGGGAAGGTGAATATCAATCTCTCCATTGCCATCTTGTCTCTTGTGGAATTATTCATCGAGTCTCTTGCCCACACACTCTATAGCAAAATGACTATGCTGAGAGAAAACATAAACATATAGTTCAAACTGTCTTAGCTCTTCTTCATCATGCATCAGTTCCACATGAATTTTAGGATGAACTTGTTTGTACTGCAGTACATCTCATAAATCGACTTCCTATCCCATTGCTCAATCATAAGTGTCATTTAGAAAAGTTTTATGATCAGACTCCTGAATACACTTTACTTTGAATTTTTAGTTGCGCATGTTATATGTGGTTTTACCCCTACTCTAAACACAAACTTGACTTTCATTCACTAAAATGTATTTTCCTTGGTTATAGTAATTTGTATCATGGGTATTGTCGCATATACTAATAAAATGGGTATATATTTCACTGCATGTTATTTTTTATGAGTCTCTATTCCCTTTTTTAGTAGTTTCTTCAATCTCTCCTTCTGATACAGGTGACAACCTCTTGATACCACCTAATATTGTTGGAAGTGATGATATCCTAGGTCTTGCTATGGAGCTCTCTAATAACTTTCCTATATCATCAAAATCACCTCAAGTTGCTACTCCAACAAGAGCAGGACGTGCTAACAATATCAGAAGGGATAATATGTTGGAAACTATTCCGTGTCCAATCTTAGAAGCCTCACCAGCCATAGATAATATGATTTCTAGCTCTAGATCCTCATATAATACAAATCCGTCTTCAAAATCACCATGTCAACCTACTTCCTCATCACTATCAACAAGTGATTCAGATGATAATGCTCCTCATCATATGCTTCCCTTAAGTAACATCTATGCAAGCTGCCCACCAACGGAAACCCAATATCTTCTTCCACAAGCTCTAGTCATCTCTCCAAAATCTATTGAACTAGCTTGTTTTTCATAAGAAAATAAGGATCTGAATTAACATAGTGTAATGACTATAGAATTTGATGCACTTCTTTACAATGGAACATGGAGTCTGGTTCCATGCACTTTATGAATATTGTGGGTCCTAAATAGACATTTTGTCTTAATCATCAAGTTGATGGTTCTCTTAAACGATACTAACCTCGACTTGTAGCCAAAGATTTTAATCAATAACACCTGTAGCATAGTCATCCAAAATACATCTGTTAGATTATTATTATATGTAGCTGTTAGTTTTAATTGACATATACGACAACTAGACGTTTCTATTGCATTCATTCATGGTCATCTTAAGAAAACTATATTTATGGAACAACCACTTAAGTTTATTGATCCATAATTTTCAAGTCATGTTTGTTAACTAAAGAAATCGATATATGATATTCAACAAGCTTCTCGTGCATGGTTTCATCGATTATCTAACTGGTTACAAGGTTAAGATTTTTTTGGATAAAAGACCGACTCTTCCTTATTATACAAATATAATGATATATCTAATATATTTTTCCTATTTATGTGGATGACATTTTAATCACGGATAATGATAACAAGGTTAAAAGTTGTGTTCTTAGTATTGAAATTATTCCACATGATAAAAGTTGTGTTCTTAGTATTATACAAGGTTAAGATTTGGGTATTGTTTGCTTTTTTCTTAGTATTGAAATTATTCAACATGATAAAAATTGTGTTCTCTCTCAGAGTAAATGCCAATAGAATATTTAAATTTATTTGACTTCAATCATTACTCTCTAAACTTCATCTTACATCAAAAGTTGCACTAAAAATTTAGTGTGATAATATTAGAGCTATATATATTACAGTAAATTCAATCTTTCATGTGCATATAAAATATGTAGAAATTGATTTTCATTTTGTTCGAGAGCGTGTGACAATTTAACAATTATCTGTCTCTTATATTTTTTGCATAGAATTAAATTGTTGATATTTTTACTAAGTTGTTATCCAGACAAACTAACAACCAAACTCAATGTCAGAGATCTCTCATTAAATTTATCGGATAATGGAAAATCATTCAATAAGATCAAATTAAATCAAATTATTATTAAAGCATAAAAATTCTTAAAAATTCTTTCTTTATTAATCGATTTTATTAATTAGTTAATTGACCAAATTATTGTTTATGAATGTATTAAATCAAGAAGATGAATTATTGCTCTACTGTCCTTTGTTGCCCTGTTACTTTTCCTTCTTCTAACAATCATTCTCCACTAATCGGTTCAATTAGAACGACTCCCAAGCTGTACACATCCATTTTTCTCGTTCGACTGTTCTATTCTCCGTAACCAAGACTTCAGCGTGGCTAAGTGTTATTGAGCAAGATTGATCTTTCCAAATTTTTGCTGATGCACCAAAATCATAAACTCTTTTAATTTGCTGATTGAACGACTCTCTGGCCTTTCAATTTGCCCTGATAAACCACGCCATTGCCTCTCATTAAATAGTTTTCATCTCGCGTGGACACTTTTCGAAGCTCTTCATTAAGAATACAAAATGGAGCGTACCTGAATCCATAGATTTGAGAAAAAAAAAAAAGTCTTTAGGGTTATAGAAAAAATTATTTTATTTTCCAAATGAGAAAGAAAAGAAAATTTTAATTTTAATCATTCAAGCAAATCAGCTTGCATGCATGAACAAAATCCTTAAGTTTATGCTCCATTTTTAATTTGGAATTTAGGACTAAAGAAGCAAAGCTAAAAGTTTGGCTAATGGTCATGAGGATTTGCTCGACCACATGGAAGTGAACCTAGTGAAATAAGCAGTTAGTCAACTAAAAATAACTTCTAATTAATTATAATTATTTAGATAAAAATATATTCTTGGATCCCTTGTGTTTAATCAACTTCAGAGTTAATTAGATTGCCTAGTCAACTTCTAGGTCTATTGAATTGTCCAATTGACTCATACATGGACTAAAATATCTAATTGAATTCCACTCTTCAATTAACTTAAGTTACACGAAAATACATCTTTCACTTTGTTTACCTCTTGTAAACTTATTTAAAGTTACAAGATCAAACTTAGTCGCACACTATGACTTAGGACAAATAATAATCTCATTACATCTAACAACTCTAAAAATATGAGAGGGCAAGTCTAATATTCCACTGATTAGTCATTAATTATCTTACCTGTGAACTAATTGATTTGATCCAAAACACGTGAGTCAATATGATAGATTTCATATCCAATAGGAAAATTTGTCGACGTCTCATGAAATACTACTTAATACATTGGGCTCTATTCTGATGAACTAATTAAAGTTTCATTAGTTCATAATATTAATCACGTAGAGATGGTCCCATGGAGGGCAATTTGACGTTGAGCTCGGCTTAAAATATGCTTAGATTTCATGGCATGCAGAAAGGTCTAACTCTCCTTAATTATAATTTGATAAGTTTTGGCTTTTCCTGCGAAAGTTTTTTTTTTCTTTTCTTTTATAATGTGATTGACCTGGCACAGAAAATTAAACAGTGTGTTTTAGGCTTGTGCATAGTTCAAGTGTCTTTTTGTGTTCATTCATATTAAATCCAACAGCCAGGGCTATGTTTGCTTCTGGCAAAATATATATATAACTTTTGACAAAATAAAAATACATTTTTTTATTAGTTCTTTTCTTAGACATTTTTCATTTTGATTGAAAATAACAAACTTAAATCTCAATAACATTGGTACATAGATTCAAACTCTAGCTCTAGTATTTATTTTATGATTATTTAACCTTGACTAAGTGGAAGCTTTAGTCAGTGGTTTGACACAAATTAAGTTTATAAATAATGAGTCATATCCTATGCAGTAAAACTAATTAAGTTAAAGATTAACCAATAATGAGCTTTAAATAAGGATGGTTAGATTATAGCTATTTTCTACTCATCTTTTGGAAAATTGATTTAACAGATTTGTTGGTTTCTCAAACATTTGCAATGCATCACACATTTCATTAATATACAAAGTAGTAATTCAACAATATATCATTGATGCTCGAATCTACTCGCGAGGTGGGTGTCAATTGATGTACGATCTTTTGAAAATCAAGGTTTGTTTAGCTGATCAGTTGTTAATCCAAACCTAATGACCATTTAATTATGATGACTTTTATTGATGCCTATTGATCTAGGAAGCAGAAAGGTTGGGGAATTAAGGTTGTCGGTCGATAACTCAAGAAAAAACTATGAGTAAAGAGTTTGGGGGAGGAGAGCTCAAAGAGACAACTCCGAGAAGGAGTTCGGGATTGGAGAGATCTAGAGTCATCTATGAAGGCAAGTTGAATGGAGATCTTAAGAAGACTACATGTAATATATCAATGTCGAGTAGGACCTTATAGTTGTTGAGTTTTTCGAGCCGTGAAAATCGCTTTTTCGCATCGTGGAAACCCCGAAACCCCCGCCACGGATCCGTGCGACGAATAAAACTTTCGAAAATCCTTACGAGTGCGAGTTTCTCACCTAGATCTACACTTAGATCTACATGTTTAGAGAGTTACCCTTGATGCGCGCCCTTCGCGAATCCCGCTCTTCCAA
>JBBMJZ010413112.1:7209168-7219986 GCA_037833815.1 Zingiber zerumbet
AGCAATCATCTGATTGCAAACCTAGTAAACTATCTTGCCTCTATTTTTAATTTGTGCATTTATTTTTTGTTATTATATAATTACCGACAGGAGACATCTTTGTCTTGGCTTCTTCGCATTCAATGATAGATGGAGTGTGCTCTTTTATTTTCTCTTCCCCTTATTAAATATCTCAGTTTTTCCTCTTTTATTATTTTATCAGTTTATTACTAATTTGTACAATGCTAATGTCATACCCCGAGCTGGACGGGTGGCCCACTCGGCTGCTGTCCTGCCGACCGGCCTGATCAGGCGTTGACTTATCCAGACGTTAGGCTGGACAGTGATTCCTCTGATCGGATGATGTAGCCTTTTCCCGCTCGGGTCGTGCCCTACTTACACCTTAGTGTTGACCGCCCTAACTTTGATCCACGCCATAGCAATTGACCCGTGCCAGGTAGACTCCTCCTTATCACCGCATCATTGTTTATACAAAGAAGATAAATGTTCTCATGATTTATCCTATTTCATAGTGTATGAGGCTGTCCTGAAGGAACCACTAAGATGATCACTTTACCTTTTACTCAAATTGCTTCAATATGTCTACAAGATTATGGTGCAGTGGTTAGACCTTCTAAGCAGTTAATCAAACATCTAAGATTTGAAATTCAGCTATATCATATTGTAGGATATTTTTCTATCGATGGAAGGATAAATATCAGAATGTTGGTTGTTCTAGATGGGCATCATAAATACTTTTTATTTATTTTGATGACTGTTGAGAAATTTTTATGAGACCGTACTGATTTCTTTCAAAATTCATCAGATACCTAGATGAAAAAAAAGTATGGTACATACTTGGATAGGGGAAATCCAACTGAATTGAAGAGTTGGGTTTTGGTGCGGAAAATATGGCAAGAGAATGTGACTTCGGACCAAGAAACTGATTAACCTGTAACCTGCCAAAAGTAGAAAAGGACTGTGGTTAATTACTATTAATTAAACATAAATATGATCGAAGACCACTCGGACATTATGATGGCCCCTTAAAGTTAGTTTAAACATGCGCATGAAATATGGTAAATATATGTTCTGTGGTCAAAATCATTTTTTTTTAAAATATAGGTATCTAACTCTTTAAAATTTGAGATTAGAGATTTTAAAATGATCGATCTGATCTTAGAAAAAAAAAATATTAATTATCAAGATAAAATAAATTAAAAAGTACAGTTAAATTTTGATGAACAACCCATCCTTACAAGTCATTTTGAACTCCTGAGTCTTAGGTAAAATTTAAATCCTTAATACGTCAATCACTTACCATCCCACAATAGATTCAGGTCACAAATCCTATTTCAATTCCAGTGATAAGTTGTCGTGAATAAAAAATGTAATAAATTTGAGCTTTTAAACGAGCTCGATTAATATAACATTGTTATCCTTATCATTTGGACTTGCATCCCGCCATATGTCATTTCATATTTTTAAATACATTTTATACAATTTAAAATTATAAAAATTATAAATTACTATTATTTTTTATATATTTAAATAAAATTTGAAACATACATTTATGATTAAAATTTTAAATAGCTTAATAAAGAAAGAAGTTAAATAATAAATTATTTATGAGTTTTATTCATAAAATATTAATAAACTGAGTTTAATTGTGTTAAGCAATTTGTTTATATGGTATATATTTATTATTAAAAAAACATAAATAAGTTCTTCTAGAACTAAGCATTAAATTAATATATGCATGCATATTCTAGAGTTTTTACCAATTAAAAAAAATGTTAGAGTTGGTTGCTCGAGCAGCCAACAAACTTGAAAAATAACTAGCAATAGAGTTAATAAAAATTATCAAATTATAAGAAAAGAGTGTTTTCAAATCATCCAAAATATTCTCGAGCCACAAAAATAAAATAAAATAAATAAAAAGGTTCCCTCCTAGACTAAGACAACCTGCAATTTCGTACCTATGCTTTTGTCATTATAAGAAAAATAAAATTTCCTCTGTGTTTCTCTAAATAGTTAAGCTAAAGGGATGGCTCTGAAAGGACACTTGCAAATTATTATCTTTTAATAGACTGAGAAAAATAAACATCTTTGTCACTAATCAATATATGGAGCTCATAATTTCAAGTCATCATTAATAAGAGTAATCATGAATGTTTGACTAACAATTTAATGTCTATATAATGTTGCAGCATAATTATAGACATGGATGCAAAGGCCGGCACCAAATCCTTCTGACTTTTTACAAGATGCATCCTCCATCTCCATGTCTATTTAATGTCACAGCTCTTCAACACTTCCTACATCACTGTGTTCTCCAACTTCTTAGAAACGAACACTGCAGAGTCGAATTTAATTCTAATCTCTTGCATCGAGTTTGTAATTGGATTGATGGGAAGAACACTTTGCTTGGATAAGAGTGAGTTGAAGAAGGGGCCATGGGCGTCTGAAGAGGACCAGAAGCTGATTGACTACATACAAAAGAATGGCATTGGGAGCTGGCGTTCTGTTCCCAAAAAAGCTGGTAAATTGCTCTCGTTGGTTAGTTAATTATATCTTAATCATGAATTAACATTAACATCTTTTTAATTATTTGAAGCCAATAATTATTATTTTTGTAATTGATAGGCCTTGCAAGGTGTGGCAAGAGCTGCCGGCTTCGATGGACAAACTATCTGAGGCCTGACATTAAAAGGGGAAAGTTCTCCTTTGAAGAGGAGGAGACAATTGTCCAATTACATAGGATTTTGGGCAACAAGTAAGACTCTGATCTTAAATTTTACATTGAGCACAGCCCAAAATAAACTTATTACTGTGATATATATACATCGATCATCAGGTGGTCAGCCATCGCTTCTCATTTGCCTGGAAGAACCGACAACGAGATCAAGAACTACTGGAACACTCACATTCGGAAAAGGCTTGCTAGAATAAAGAGTGATCCTTTGAATAATCACACTTCTCACCTTGACTTCTCACTTTTGAGACAGTTTTCCTTGTGCAATCCATCTGCCTTGATCATGATTCTGTGTCGATTACTAGGCCTTCATGATCAGCCTCTGCTCAAAAGAGAGCTCATGATGAATGTATTAACGACAAATCTGATCTCATCCTCTCAAAATTCTGATCAAAGTTCAAGTGTAGGCATTCAATATTATTTGAACAGCCGGCCGTTCGCTGACCAACAACTCGTTTCTCAACAAGATTTAGATGATCGACTCCAGAACAGTCAGATACATAATTACACCACTGGCCAACCTGATGATGAGATCCTGTTCCAAGGTGAGGACACAAACTTGTGGAATGGCATGTTATCACAAATTGAAGATGTTGATAAGCTCATGAAGGAGCAACCAATTACTAGCAACAGCAACAACATTCAGGCGTATCCTCTTCCCCAGTTGAGCACAGAGAGCTTCAGTTGCCTTGGTGGGTTTACTGATAACCAAATTTCCTGTCATAACCTGTCATATGCTGCAACTGCATCAGATTCGAATAACATGCATGAACTCTCCAACTTCAACATATAATTGTATCAACAACACTAGTAGTGAGAATGAGAGTTGCAGTAAATTACGTACAGATATAAGCGCAGGAGTACGTTAAATTATATGGGTGTACAATTGTTAATGCATGGATTCAAATTAAGTTTCTGTCTCATCCCTGTGGTTGTGTTTTGTGCATAGTTGTTAAATCTATCCATTATGGTCTGGAAGGAAGTTTTTTTTTTATGATGTAGCCTAATCTTTTAAATTAAGTTTATGTTTTTTTATTACTACCTTTCATATGGATCAGAATATATCTGAGTAGAAGTCTCACATGAGGTTGAATTGCAAGATACGGGTAAATAAGTACTCTTGTGTGAAAGCACACTGGCAAGACCAATAAACAATCAAAAATTTATTTTATTTAATATTCATGTTATATGTGTAAAATTTGTTACAACCAATGATTAGTAGTAAAAGTGAATTATTGTTGTAGCTTAAGCATGATTCAAGCATAGAAGATTATATTGCTATTTATTAAAATTAGCAAATAATAAGTAAGAATTAACATCTACCATGACGCAATTAGGGTAAGTATTCGATTAAAACTAAACTTGTTAGGACCCGTGCGAACTAGAAGGGGGATGAGTAGTCCCCGGGGCTATGGTATCACGGTCAGATATTTAGGTTGTCATCCAGGCACCCACAGTTCGAACCCCAGCTATGACATATTTGCAGAAATTTTTCTTCCAAATGGGAGGTGCAATCAAAGGATCTTAGGCTTTTGGGCTGACCGCCTTGTGCGCTTCCCGATTTACCCTGGTGGCCGGTGGAAAATTTTCATGGGACTAGGTCGTCACCCCTAGGGATAATCAATGAGATTAACTGGATTATCATTTTTTAGAAGGGGGATGAATAACTCCAATCGCTTCATCCCGATCTTGTGCTCATGGTTTGAATGTGCAGTGGAAACCTTGATTCAAACTTAATTTCATGTGCATAACTCTGAGATTTTATTTGGTATTCGCCTCTTAAGCGACCAATCTAAGACCCTACTCCTAGTGATCTCCCTCCACTATAACAATCTTCTTCTCAGACACCTTCTTGTGGCAAAGAAACCTTTTACAAACTTATTCTTAGAAGAACACAATAAGAAAGATAAATACAAAAGCAAATGAGAGTAAAACAAACTTTATGGATGAAATCTTTGCTTTGGAAGCTTGTTTGTTGTTTTGGATAGCCTCTTGATGGTTCGAAATGTAGAAGCACTTCGCATCTAACCCCTCAAGTTTCAGCGACTTCAAATCTCCATCAAATTCCCTTTTCTAGAGTTGCAATCGAGCTGAAATCCGCCTTCCAATTGATTGACTTTACTCACCAATCATTGTCATGTCAAATCCAATCGTTTAAACCTACAGAATGATTATTTTGATTGACTAATCGATTGTGTCAATTGATTGCACCATTCGATTCTCAAGCTTTCTGTTCGCTAGCCACCTTCTTCTAATCGATTGCCTCTATCAATTGCTTTAGGTCAATCGATTCCAAAGCTTTCTGTTTGTTGGTAACCTTCTTCCAATTGATTGCTTTAGGTCAATTGATTCCTCAGCTTTCTGTTCGCTAACCACCTTCTTCCAATCGATTGCCTCAATGGATTACTTAACCCTAAATCTTGA
The DNA here is from genome assembly GCA_037833815.1 of Zingiber zerumbet. Classification (NCBI taxonomy): domain Eukaryota; kingdom Viridiplantae; phylum Streptophyta; class Magnoliopsida; order Zingiberales; family Zingiberaceae; genus Zingiber; species Zingiber zerumbet. Next base: position 7,214,327 of record JBBMJZ010413112.1, read on the forward strand.
ATTCTGGATTTAGGGTTTACCAGTCGATTAATGAATCTCACTAATTGACTGGTGATGCAATGAACCTGAAATTCTGGGTTTAAGGTTTGTCAATCGATTGCTACCTCTTATGAATTGATTGCAAACCCTAATTTTAGCCTTTTCAAGACTGAATTCATGTCTTATCAAGTATTTGGTTGACCTCAATCTACCAGAACTTCCTCTCCCCAACATCAGTCATCCGTAACCTACTTAAACTTTCAGTTGTCTAATATTCAATCAACCTTGACCTATTGAGATTTCATCATTGTCTAATATCCAGTTAACTTCAACCTACCAGGACTTTGTTGTTGCCTAGCATCCACTTAACCTTGTCCTGTTAGGACTTCGTTGTTTCCTAGCATCTGATCAACTTTAATCTACTAGGATTTCATTGTTGTCTAACATCTAGTCAATCTTAATTTGCCAGGACTTCCTCACTCATGTTAAGTGTTTGGTTCTCCATGATTCATTAAGACTTTTCTCTTGTCAACTTCTCGTTGGACTTCTGATCAGTAAGTGTCCAGTCAACCTTGACCCATTTAGACTTTCCTCTTGCAAACTCTCCTGTTGAGCTTCCGATCACTAAGTGTCTAGTCAACTTTGACCCACTTAGACTTTTCTTTTGCGAACTGGTTCTGATTTTCATTTCTAATCAAGTATCTGGCTAATCTTGACCTACTTGACTTCTTACTAATATGTTGATCAAATATTAAAACCTAAACTTGAGTCAACTTGAGATAGGTCAAGCTGGTCATCCTTAACATGAGGTTGTTGCACTAATAGAACCGATTAAATCAATTTTTTTACCAACAAAATCAATCAATTTTTACTATTAAAATTGAATAAGTCAAATCAATAAAAAATAGTTAATTTTATTATAGACCTAAAAAAAATAAATTTTTTAATAAAAACTTAATGAGTTTAATAAAAAAAATTAAAAATCTTAATATTATTTATTATTTAATAAAAAATAGTACAATTAGTTTAACTGAATTTCAAAATTCAAAATTGAATTGATTGAATTGAAATAATTGGTACTTAAAAAACTTAGATGGACTGAACTATATATTTCTGAATTAATTTGATCTGATCTATTATTTTAGTTAAATTAAAATTTTACTTGCCCTAGATGCATTGATCAAGAAAATATCATTGAGGCTAAAGGTGTTAAGCAACACAAGCAATCCAAAATAAACAAGGTCAAGGTGTAGGATCAAAGAAAGTCAAGAGAGAGGGTGAATTTTGATCATTTAAAACCTTTTCTTTTTATGTCTTTGTAAACCAAATCAAAGTAAATTAGCAGTGGAATAAAAGCAAAAACAAAGACATAAGAACACGATTAGTTTTACTTGATTCATTACCCAGCGAGTATTACTTCAAGGCAAGCAATCCTTGATCACTTTCGATGAACTATCTAATATAGTTCTTCTCTCTAAAAACTTTCGGTGAAGAAGTAGATTTGTACGAGGATGAGATCTATAGAAAATGCAAGTACAATATACCGACAACAAATGCAAGAGATGAAGCGTAGATTGTCGGAAGCCTCCTAGCAACGTAGTAGTTGAAACATGAACAAGCAATTGCAGCAGTGACTAGATGGAGCACAAAGTGAATTGATTTATTGCCTTTTGGCTCAGATCCCCAAGGTCTTCTTTTATAGGCATCGTTCAGTCGACTGAAAATATGTTCCGTCAATTAATCCTTTTCATCAACTAAACCTTCTATTCGTTGATTGATCTCTATGCCCTTTCTTGTTTCTCTGATCCGACCCGCTCAATTCTATAAGTCACGTTGTTTGGTCGACTAATAACCTTTATCAGTCGACGAAACCTTTGGATTTGCTTTCCTATGCGATCAGATCAAATTTGATATCTCTTACCAAATATGGTTCAGTCGACTTAACCATGTTTCCTTCTTTACTGGATCTTGAACCTTGCATATGCTAATCGCTTTAGATTAGTCGACTAAACCTCCCTATTTAGTCGATTAAACCCCTCAGTTAATTTCAATTTTATTTTTCTACAAAACAAAGTTAGCACAAAAATAATATAAATAATTATCATAAAAAATAAAGTTAGACAATAGATAAGAAAGATGCATGAATATGACAGTTAGAACCATCTTGATATCAACTTAAAGACCTCCGTTGGTTTCTTCAATTGGATCATCATCTAAGATTTGTCCTTATTGGGACATGACCTCACCACTCCACTTCAGGAGCTTACCTCAACTTAATCGTCAAATATCTGGTCCTCCGGACCTATGTAGACTTTATCTGGTCTTGTTAAGAATCTGATCAATATAATTGACTAAGACTTTCCTAGAACACTGAGTTAATATAATAGATATAAAATAGTAAAGTAAAGTAATCTACAATAGATATAAAATAGTAAAGTAGTGTTAGCAGCATTCAAGATTCACTGATTTAGTCGACCGGTCACATTTGCTTGGAGTTTGCTTTTCCAAAACTTCTCATTACCAAGAGTTACCTTGTCCTAGGGTTTCCTCTTACAAACATCTAGTCACCTTAACCTGCTTAGACTTGTTAGTTACTTGGTAGACTAATCATCATTGCCTAACCTTCAATTAGAGCTTCTCATCTGCCTAACTTCCAGTTAGGACTTTCCCTTACCCAACCACAGTTAGGACTTCCCCTTGCCTAATCATAGTTTAGATTTTCTCTTGTCTAACCACAGTTATAACTTCCTCTTACCTAACTACAGTTAGAACTTTCCCTTACCTAATCACAGTTAAGACTTTCGCTTGGTATTCATCTCACCCTTACTAGTCATCTAGTCAACCTTCACCTAACTAGACTTTATTAAATATATTATCAAATAAACATTAAAATTCTAGAGGTCAATTATACTTGCTTCCATCATATAATTTTACTAGCCAAGATCTATACATTAATACATTCCACTTATTGTTTTTAATATTAGAGTAAAAAGTGATATCGTTCACCCAAGAAGTCTAGTATCGTCAGTCCCATGATAAGATATAGATAGATAAATCATGGGGGTGTTTTATCCTAGCACAATAGCCTTTTGCATGAGAGAAATCAAACACCCAACAAGATATTTTGCATTCACTGGGAATTGATCCCAAAAACCTATTAGAACAAACATACATGTAGGTACCAACTACACCAACATATAAGGGCCACTCATTGATTTTAATAGAACTATAGAAGAGGATCCACACAATAGCAACAATGATTATTCTATCTCAAGTGAAGGTTGCGTTTATAAAATCAATTTATAGTGCCCCAACACTCCATGCTTCAAATACCCCTCAAGAGATGATAATGGCTACATGATATTGAACTCTAGAATTAAGGTAAGGACACTAAGTCCTTGTAACTAGGATTAGGGGTGCAAAGGAACTAAGGGTGTAAACTAATTGAATAGTCAAATAGTATAAAAGTATTAATATTTGATTTTGAACTTGAAAAATATTTATACTATTTGAATTCAATTTAATGTTCAAAATATAAATAATTTTGTTTGAGATCGGTTCAAAATGAAATTCGAGTTCAAGTTTAGTTGGAGATGTCCAAATCTCAATATAATTAGAATCGAATTGTAGTTTAAAATGACTTAACTTTGAGTTCAGTTCCAATTATTCAAAACTTAATTTGAGTATATTAAAATTAAAATTATGTAAAAAAAAAATAGAGTTTGGTTTGAGTTCAACTCACAAGCAGCTCATGAATGATTTAAATAAAATGTTATATATGGTGCAAATTCAACTCAAAACAATCATCAAACATGTTTAAGTTTAGCTTAATAATTTTAAATATGAATCAAATATTTTTCAAACTAATTAGATTTGTGTACACTCCTAACTAGGATATAATAGTAGTTGGTTATATTTTTAAATTATTTGTTGCCTCCTAGCAATTTATTTGACTTTGAACTTATCTATAAACCCATAAAACATGATCTTATAAGTTGATGTGTCTTTCTTAGAATTCACTTATAACCTATAGTGCCCCCAAGGCAATGGTGGTAGAGTGTCTTTTCAATTTTTCAGGTATTTAAGGATCGAGTCTCAATTTTGATGAATTAATGAATAAATTTTATTTAATGGGCAGTTGACCCAAGAATGATGGACAGTTGACACAAGAATGCTAGGTAGATGGGCTGACAATTGTGACCACTTTTCAATTTACCCTAGTGGTTGGTGAAATTTTTTCATCGGATTGAACCGATAACCTCCAGAATTAATCGATGTAAACTAAATATATGGTGCTAATTAAAAGAAAAACTTATAACCTATAGTAGTGCTTCGAGAGAGTAGATCTACTAATTCTCACAAGACCTTAACAACAATTAGATATATTTCACTTTTAGTGGTATATTTCTGTTAGTGCAGGAAGCACCAGATAATTGAACCTAAGTTTGATTATGACAAAGGGTTTACAATTAAGATTTCTTCTTGTTCTAATAAGTTGAACTGAGTGTGCAAGAAAGTTATAAGTGATCTTAGGCAAAGGAAAGTCCTAGTTGAGACTAAGTAGGTGGAAAGTTCTAGTTGCGGTTAGGCAATGAAGTCCTAGTCCAGGAGACTGGGCAAACTCTTGGTGGGTCATAGACGTTGGGCAAAATTCTAGGGTCGAGGATGCTAGGTGAAAATCTTGGGATTGTGGACATTAATTGGAAAACTGGATGGGTCGGAGATTGGACGTCCAGCATGTAGTCCTAATGTCTCAGACGTTAAGCAAAAGTCTAAATGGTCTGGAAGACCGGTTTGACAAAAGGTAAATTCTTCTGAGAGGAGTAGATGAGGATGTATTCCCCGAAGAGAGAACAGTAGGTGTTGGTCAGACTTAAAGTTTTAGCGAAACTCAAAGTCATGACTGGATAGATCGGATGTTGTCAAAATTATTCTTTATATATTGTTTGTTGCATAAACTAACTCTTTTTTTGTAGAAAGATAAGTGCTGGAAAAGGTGGTCCGAGCGCTCAGAAGGGCTCCAAGCACCCGGAGTCCGGGTGCCTGAAGTTGCTCCACGTGCCCAGGAAAACTTCGACAAAGGAGCGTCATCGGGCGGGTTCTTGGCCAAGTACCCGGGTAGTCTGAATGCCCAGAGTTGCTCTAGATGCTTGGACAAGGTGGAGTGCAATGATTGGTTGACCCATGTCAGCGGTCTAGCTGCCCGTAGGGGGTCCGAGTGCCCAGATGTGGATAAACTTTGAGGATGATCTTTCGATGAGAGCTCACCACATCAACACAGTCTAGGCACTCGGGAGGGGGTTCAAGCGCTCGGGCGAGGCTATAAAAGTAGGTTTCGACCAGCAGCTTTAATACATCATTTGAAACAACTTACGCTCCTGCGCACTGCTCTAAAAAAGTCTCTACGACGCCCAAAAGCTGTTCTGACAGCCACTACGTTGAAGATTTCTTTCTCCAAAGTTGCTAGTATTTTCTATTCTTTAAATTACTTGTAATCATTTGAAATTCTATTTGTATTCTTCAATTGATTAGTGATTATCCAACGAAAACACTCTCACGTGTGAGCCTTGGAGTAGGTGTCCCCTAGGCTCCAAAACAAATAAATCTTAGCTTGTTAGCATTACTTTATTTTCTATCACCTTATATTCCACTACATTTTACTCGATCATGTTTTAGATGAA
>JBBMJZ010413112.1:7232188-7244126 GCA_037833815.1 Zingiber zerumbet
TTCCGCTGTTATAGTATAACTAAAGCATGTACGTAAGTAGCATAAGATCGTAGCGCCGCCCTTGGGTAAGAAGGGTGTGGGCGCTACATAAACAATCTCATATGATTATTATTATGAATAGTCTTCGGAACTAAAGTCACTATGGTTCCCTACATAAAGAATTTTAAAATTATTTTAAAAATGTTTTTTAAAAATTTTTAAAAATGTTTTAAAAACTTATTTAAAAATTCTTTAAAAACTTATTTTAAAATGTTTTAAAAAACTTATTTAAAAATTATTTAAAAACTTATTTAATTTTTTGTAAAAGCTTATTTAAAAATTCTTTTAAAAAATTATTTAAAAATGTTTTAAAAAACTTATTTAAAAATTCCTAAAAAACTTATTTAAAATGTTTTAAAAACTTATTTTTAAAAAAAAAAATTAATTTTAAAATGTTTTTAAAAGTTATTTAAAAATGTTTTAGAAACTTATTTAAATTTTTTTTAAAAACTTATTTTAAAATGTTTTTAAAACTTATTTTGAAATGTTTTTAAAACTTATTTAAAAATGTTTTAAAAACTTATTTAAAAATTCCTTAAAAAATTATTTAAAAATGTTTTTAAAAACTTATTTAAAATTCTTTAAAAAACTTATTTAAAAATTCTTTAAAAACTTATTTAAAAATTCTTCGAAAACTTATTTAAAAATGTTTTTAAAAACTTAATTAAAAATTCTTTAAAAACTTATTTAAAAATATTTTTAAAAACTTATTTAAATTTTTTTTAAAACTTACTTAAAAATTCTTTAAAACCTTATTTAAAAAATCATTAAAAACTTATTTAAAAATTCTTTTTAAACTTATTTAAAAATTATTTTAAAACTTATTTAAAAATGTTTTTAAAAAAATTATTTAAAAATTCTTTAAAAACTTATTTAAAAATTCTTTAAAAACTTATTTAAAATGTTTTAAAAAACTTATTTAAAAATTCTTTAAAAACTTATTTAAAAATTCTTTAAAAACTTATTTAAAAATTCATTTTAAAACGTATTTTAATTTTTTTAAAAAATATATTTAAAAATTCTTTAAAAACATATTTTAAAATGTTTTAAAAACTTATTTAAAAATTATTTTAAAACTTATTTAAAAATATTTTAAAAACTTATTTAAAAATGTTTTAAAAACTTATTTAAAAATTCTTTATAAACTAATTTTAAAATATTTTTAAAAACTTATTTAAAAATTCTTTAAAAACTTATTTAATTTTTTTTAAAAAAACTTAATGAAAAATTCTTTTAAAAAAAACTTTTAAAAAAACTTATTTAGAAATTGTTTTAAACCTTTATTTAAAAACTCTTAAACAAACCGCAGGGCACCTCTCGAAGGCGCCTCCAACCGCTTGGAGGCGCCCTCACATGAGGTGGGAAAAATTCCTGCCGAAAACATCGGAGGCGCCTCCAACCTAATCTGAGGTGCCTTCCACAAGCCGTCGAATGCGCCTTCAAAGTCCTTAAGGCGCCTTCGATGCCGAAACTTCCATCGAACAGAACGCATTATGTTCGTCATTTTCACGCCAAAACTTTCGATCCAAGGCGCCTTAAACTCCGATTTCAAGCCTTCAACTCCTTCAAATACTCTACAATGCCTCCTATGTATAATCTTATCACATCTATGACTTATATAGTTTTTTATTATGCATTTATTTTGTTCTATGTGTTGATTGAATCCAAAATAGGAAGCGACGCAACGTCGATCCCACACCGACTAGGACCCCATCCACGGATTCTAGATTCCCCTCAGAGTGACATAGGATTGATTTCGCTAGATACACATTTGACACCATTAAACCTAGGTACCTAAGTAGGTCATTTTTTACTTAGTTGTGTCACCCTTCAATCTAGATGATAGAGTAGGATCCGTGGATGGGTAGACTGGTTTACTACAGTCATGCAGTAAATCAAGATTTATGCGCACAGTTCTATCACAACCTCAAGAAGGTTGATGATAGTACATATTCCACCAGAGTTGGTGGGACAGACATCCAGTTTACCCCCTCATTGATTCGCACTAGTTTCGAGCTTAGGGCATCTACATGTCCTTTTCTATGCTACCCTAGTAGGGATCTGCCATTTGGCGATCCCTACTCTCATATTACATTAGATACTATTTATATATATTTTTGGCGGGAGGAGAGACTACCTACAGTGACTAACTTTAGATCACTCTCTCTTAGGGTCCAGGACTATATTTTGTATAGAGTCCTAACCACATGCATCTTGCCGATCACATCTCGTAACGTAACGATGATGCGACCCTCCCACTCCTTCTTTTTGTATGCCCTCTATCATCACTTATACATTGATATTGCATTACATATGTTTCATAATGTCATTCATGCATCCAGTCTCATCACTAGGCATCGGGTTCATATGCCCTATTGTCACATCTTGACATATATATTTTTCACCATAGGAGTAGATATGACCCAGGGTACGTCTAGTTCCCTTAGTGCATATGACAAGTTTGGTCAGTGTTAGCTAGCTTTAGTGCATATAGACATCACTGCTCAAGGGATTCTAGCTTGGAGAGCTGGGCCATAGCTAGCCATACCAGTCGAGGCCAGGCAAGATTTTCCAGCCAAGGGAGAGGAGTGGCCAGAGTTTACAGCTGAGGAGCCATTTAGATATCCTCCGACTTCGACCCAGACCTCGACCTCGACCTAGCCCTCGACTTCTTTATCCATCGAGGATCGATTTGCTCAACTTAAGGAGTGCTCCATGTAGCTTTGACAGTCAGTCTTGGATGGATTCAGCACACTCCGGGGGGAGATGGCCACTGGATTTATTTCTCTCCAAGATGGCATGACCAACAGATTTGAGTAGGTTCTTCAGGCTCTACGAGCACCTTAGCGACCCCTACCATCACCACCTGCTAACGATGATCATACCTGATCATGTTACATACACTATTATGCATTGTATACTATTTAACTTACTATCTTCAGTCAGTTTTCTTGCTTTCAGTATAGTTGTTAAATTAGGAATGTGTTTCATAGACTAGGACCACTACTTTTAAAATGATTTTAAAAAATTTGTAAATTGTAGGGTAAATTTTTTTATATTTTTTCCCTTACTTAGAATTTTCAAAATCAATTTCAGCCTTAGCCTAGATCAAATCCATAGAACATCTTGGTTTGATTCACAACCAAATGAACTTAGTTTTAAACTAAATCAATTTGGTTCATGACTAAACCAAATAGAGTCTAACTCTTGTGGCCCATCTGCACTTCTGTTCCGACCAAATATGTTCTATATTTGCCATTTGATTGATCAAACTAAACATCTTATCTCTTGATTTGAAAATCAAATTCTCAAACTTGTTTTACGTCTTTTAGATAGTCATAGTGCATGTGATCCAATAGGTTTTCGGTTTATTTTGGCCATCCATAATTAACTATTTAATTATAGGTCAATCATAAATAACACCTAGTAGTACATCATGATCCCCAATTAATCGAAAAATCATAGTTGATTCTAGAACAGTTCTGAACCTCAGCAGCTACAGTGAGTCGTGACTTGTTCCTTTCACTTGTCTTATACCCACTTGGTTTAATACATGATCTATGTGTCTATCCCCACTAGACTAACTACATCACACCTATCCGAAGTAATACTTTCTCATTCTATGGATTCAAATTACTTCTATATGTATCTAAAACTCTCATACTCTTAACATGTGATATTTTGAAAAAACTTTGAGTAATAATCATGACAAGTGGTCATAGGGCATACGTCTCCTCACAAGGAGTGGTGAATCCTCTGTGGGTTATCCAAATACCTTTGAGCACTTTGACTTATACCTAATCAACTCGGGTTCACATCTCCAAAGAGATGCTTTGATTAAGGTGTCAAAGTATAAGCCTCCATGACTAAGGTGACTTGAATACCTTAAGTCAAAGGAAACTTACACTTGAGCCATAGTAAGTACTTCACAAACATATTCATATATGTAGAGAACTATACAAAGTCTTACAGCAGGTCGGTCTAATGAACTAGTTACCATAATCAGCATCTACGTTTAACTCTCGACATCTTAATGTCTCCAGCTAGTGAGTAACAATTGCTTGGTTAGACCAAGAAGTATAACTTGTGCTAATCTCATAAAATTGATGATATCTGAATACATCAATTCATTGATTAGAGAATATTTCAATACTTTCATCATTACATATGTAGAGACTCTCATTCGTTGTGATCCAATCACAAGTTCTTTCATGCTATGAGTCATATTGCAGATATTCAGTAAATAAGTTTAAGCCCATTTAAACACATAAGTAAAGTACACTCAAATAGTAAATCTATATTTATCGAAATAAATAGTACAAACCATAAGGCAATTACCTTAGGACACCTTTCAAACATAACATATGCAGCTTCCACCAGTCGCGCCTCCACCGGCCGCCTCTTGCTCTCACGCAAGATGCTCGATGGACATCGTCAGCCCCTCTTTTTCGCATCTCCTTCAAGCGAGCAACACCTCCACCGCCACAAGCAGCTGCCTTCGCCGACCCCGCCTTCACCTGACCCACCTTTGTCAGCCCTGCCTTCACTGATCACGTCTCCCACACGCACCATCTCCCTCTCTCTCTCTCTCTAAGTCATTATATCGGAGCTGTTCGATGGTTTGTTGGTGCGGGAATCATCAGACGATCGAACCTATATTTTAATAATGCAAAGGGTTCAAAGTTAAGGTTATTTGTTGTCTAACAAGTTTGAATGAGCTTGCAGAAAAGTTCTAGCTACGGTTAGGCAAGTGAAAACCCTAGGGGGTGGTAACCCTAGGTGGAAAGTCTTGGCAGGTCGAGCACTTTGGATGAAACCCTAGAGTCGGGGGACTCTAGGTGAAAATCCTGGTGGTCGCAAATCAGGTGGAAGACTGGATGGGTCGAGAATAAGATGTCCAGTAGAAAAGTCTTGAAGACTCGGATGCTGAGTAAAAGTCCAGTCGATCTGGAGGATCGGTCTGGCAAAAGGTAAACTCTCATGAGAGGAGTAGGCGAGGACGTGATCCCCGACGAGGGAACAGTAAGCGTCGGTTCGACCTAGAGTTTCAGCAAAACTCAAAGTCAGAATCGGATAGTCTAGAGACTGTCAAAATAATGTATTATTTCATATTTTATTGTGCTAGCTTTATTTTGTAAGGTATGTTTGGTATTTTGGTCTAACATATCTTACAGGGAGTGAAAAGAACTTAAAAGGCTCGGCGGATGAACAGTGTTCAAGGCGCCTCTAAGGGTGCTGGAGGTGCCTCGGAAGGCTTGGTCGAAGAGCTTGTGCAAAGAGGCGTGAAGGTGCCTTGGATGATGGATGGAAGGTGTCTTCCAGGGAGCTTGAAGGTGCCTTCAGATGGATAAATAGCGTAGGCTTCAGGAGCTATCATCTCCGACGCGAAAGGGATAAAAATCCCTGCTGGAGGCGCCTTCCATGGAGGCTAAAGGTGCCTTCAGCAGGCTATTTAAGCCAGTCTCGAGCAGATGCACAATATAACTCACTTTTGTAATCATTCTACAACACGTTGCTCTAAAAACTGATCCTATGACTCTGTGACTCGACTCCGACAACCAAGCTACGCGACTACGACGACCGAAAGTACTACCTTCCAGATCCTCAAAAGTCATCGGTATACTTAATTGTTGCACTTAATTAATACTTTCATTGTAATACATCCTTGTACTTATTTTCAAATATATAGTGATTGCCCAACAAAAGTGATCGACGATCGTGGGCCTTGGAGTAGGAGTCATCACAGGCTCTGAACCAAGTAAATCCTACTTGTGTTTGCGATTGCTTTTTTATCTTTATTCCGTTGCGTTTATTTTATATTTTTCGAAACGAGTGAAAAAGCCACGAGCGTTATTCACCCCCCTCTAGCGCATCTCGATCCTACAATTGGTATCAGAGTGAGGTTGCTCTGATTTGGTGAAACCACCAATCAAGCAGGAGGGCTCTTCTTTGAAAAACAAAACTATAGCCACACCTTTCGTTTTTTCCCTCCAAAATTATTTCCAAAAAATTTATTTTCATCTTTTCACCATTGGTCAGTATTAGCAAAATATCACAGTTACCAAAATTTATAATAATATTTTTTATTAATATTTTATTATTTTTTCTTGAAATTAGTGAATTGCTATTTTTATTTTTTACCTGCATTACTAATCAAAGACCAAGTCTTGGAACAAGTTTTATTGTTCTTGTCTTTACAAGATTTTTCTAATGGCTCACCAAGAAGGTATAACACTGCACGCCCTCCCCTCTTCTTCGGTGAAGACTTCAGATACTGGGAGAGCCGAATGGAGTACCACCTGAAAACTCAAGTGGAAATGTGGATAATAATCTAGACGTGATTCAAATATCCCACAGAAGATGGAGTTCTTGTCCCCTACGACAAATGGGACGCATCAACCTGCAAGAAGATTGAAGCCGATGCAAAGGCAACCCATACTCTTCAATGCGGCTTAACTAAAGAAGAACTTAACTAGGTTAACCCCTTCAATAGCGCCAAGGAGATATGGGAGAAGCTGATCGAACTACATGAGGGAACGTCCGACACCAAGGAAAGTAAGCGTCATTTGATCTTAAATAAGTTATATAATATTAAAATGTAGGATGGTGAGTCGACAAGTCAACTTCATGCGCGGATTCAAGACCTGCTCAACAACCTCCACTCAATCAGTCAAAAGGTGGAAAATTGCGATGTTATCAGGTATGCACTCAACGCCTTTCCGAGGAATACTTTGTAGGCATCTATGATAGATGCTTACAAAGTATCCAAAGATCTATCCTTAATAAAATTAGACGAATTATTTTTAGAATTCGAATTGCATGAACAGACTAATACACCCTCGGTTAAGAAAAGTATTGCTCTTGTTGCAGGTACAAACAGAACAAAGGAACCAAAAGTCAAACGTCGAACTGAAGCCGAACCTGAAGACGAGTCAGACTTAGAGGACAATGATGAGATCACCACCAAACTCATCAACCTTGTATAAAAATTGTACAAGAAAAAGAAAGGCTTCATGAAACGAGAGATCAAGAAAGTGATCCAGTCAAAGACGATGCAACCAAGGCCAAACTCAAAAATGAGGTATGAAGTCACCTACTACGGCTGCAACAAGAAGGGATATATCAAGGCAAACTATCCAAATCAAAAGGAAATGAATAAACAACAAAAGAAGAAGGTTGTACAATTAATGTGGGATGAATCATCATTCAAATACTCCAATGAAGATCTCAAACAAACAAGCTTCCTCGCACTTCCAGCCCGAGATCAAGTTGTTGAATATGAGGCGGAGATAGAATTGGAAGCTGAGTCCAAGCAAAGCCATTGATTTGAATTTGATTCAGAAGGTTCCCAATCCACTGTAAGAATTTCCTTAATTAGATCTCATAACCCGATCTCGTGCTTATCTAGAAAACTGGCTAAATCCAATCTCAGGGTCAAGTCACTCCAAGAGGAGGTCAAAGTCCATAAGGAAGTGAATAATGCAAGCTCCATGACCGAGTCGGTTCAAGATGGAGCTTCAACTCAAGTTCAACAACTTGAGGAAGAAAATTCTAACTTGAAAAGTCAAGTCAGCTGAGGGGACAGTGTTGGATCGAGTTGCACGTGAGAGGGGGGGGGGGTGAATCACGTGCTTTTGAAAATCTCATTCTTTTCGATTTTCAAATCAACATACAAATGCAGAGAATAAGAGAATAGACAAACAAAAAAATAATACGAACATAAGCGGTTTACTTGGTTCGGAGTCTTTGACGACTCCTACTCTAAGACCCAGGTTCCACGGATCTATCGATGGGTAATCCACTAACAAACCTCTTCTGGTACCTCCAGAATAGGAGATCGAATACAAAGAGATCGAAAAAATTATAACAGACTGCACTTTTCATTTGTAGAAATTAAGTACAAAAAAATTACTTTGTTACCGACACGTAGGGATCAAAGTAAGAGCGCACAAGTGTCAATATCGATCTGTCAGTCATGATTGGAAGTCTTCGAAGAAGTTGTCGAGCGCAGTAGCTTCACAGCAGAGTCGCAACAGGAAGTCAGAGAAGTTGGAACCTCAAATAGACGCATAGTAGCTTGTGTAGTAGTTGTTTAATGAAGCTTGATTGAGACTGCCTTAAATAGGGCATAGAAGGCGCCTTCCATGGACATTGAAGGCGCCTTCAACGTGGTAAATTTGATCCCAACTTCACTGTGCCTTATCTGTAACAGGGTCCAAAATTTATCCCTTAAAAAAAGGCACCTTTAAGCCATTGAAAGTGCCTTCCATGAATAGTGCGAAGGCACCTTCCAATGCTTGAAGGCGCCTTTGGGTACTATTCATCCGAAGCCTTTTTGCTCTTTTTACCCTGCAAGTTGTGTTAGTCCAAAACTAAAACATCTAACCTATAAAACAAAGTTACCACAGTGAAAAATAAGTAGTAATTAGCTCCTGTCCTCCCATGACCAGGAACTAGTCAAGGTCTTAGATTAGGAATCCAAAATAGACCTAACCTAGACCAATGTTTACTGTCCCTCAACTAGGACAAGTCCTCACTTAGTCCCTCTCCTCTAGTGACTTAACTTTACTTACCAATTTGTTGTTGGTTGACTAGCCTCTTGACCCACTAAGTCTTCATGCCAGCTATCACGTCCGTAGACCCAACTGAACTTATGTAGTTGTCAGGTCCCACAGACCCAACTGGACTTCCTGCCAAATATCTGGTCGGCCCGTTAACCTATCTGGATTTTGCACCAACTATTAGTTTTTACGGACCTAGCTGGATTTTTGCCTGGTATCGGATCCTTCAGACCATCAATTTCTACACACTTGGTAAAGCAATTAGATCACAAAACACTTAACTTAACTCCCTTGTCATTCATCAAAACCTGAGTTAGATCGTTAGTGTAATCTGCACCAATAATCTCTCCCTTTTTAATGTAATAACAACCAGGGTTAAGTTAGGAAAAATACATGACAAATAAACAACAAAAATGATTGTAAGAATGCAACAAAAATGAGATAGTTGGTTTTGTTCTCCTAATCATTTTTAGAGTTAAGTTATTTGGATTTTTATTTCCTAACTTAAACCCTCCCCTCCCCCTTTGAAATTCATCAAAAAAAATATGAGTAAAAAAAGGAGTTAACAGATGCTAAAACATTGTGAACTAAAGAAATTATGAAGGAAATAAAAAATTTTTATAGCACAAAACTACTTTCAGTATCATTGCAGGAGGGAGTTTAGAGAAATTTTTGAAAACATCTATGAAAGTGTTTAAAGTAATTTACAAAGGACTTGAAAAAAACATTTTATTCCTCAATCTCAAACAATTTTAGATAAGAATTTTGAGATATTTTTAAAATATTCCAAACAAGAGTTTTTGAACTTAGAATTTTTTTTAAAATGGTTTTTAAACAAAAAGAATGGCTCCAAGTAAACAAAAAAGAATTTTCAATAGATGAAATTATTATTCAAATATGCTCCTCTAGATCTGATATTATTTAAAAATAGTAGGCATCTATAAATTATCCTTAAATATCTAATCGGTAGGTACTAACTAACTATCAGAAGATAGCAGTGTTCACTTGGTTAGCCAAGTAATTATATCTAGTTAATATTTGTCTAAGAATGGATCATTTAACCTGTTCACTGTAGTGTTTGGTATTTTACGCCCAGACTTGTGTTGATGCACTAATATAAGTATCGTAAGTCCAGACAATTTGCCTATGCATCTCATGCCATTCTAAATTTATAAATACGTAATTAAGGTAAACCTAGTGTGTTTGTGAGATGCTCAAATCCTAGATCTATAGGAACATGCTTTCTTTGGGGTTGACCTAGGCTAAGACTAAAATCAATTTTAAAATTCTAAGAAAATGGGAATTTTAAGAGAATATAAGAAAATTTCCCTAGAAGTTACAAATTTTTTGGAAAATGTTTTGCAAACAGCAAGCCTATTCTATGAAACACATTCCTAGTTTGAACAAGCAACAGAAGTAAAGAGTGGCAAATAGTATGTGTCCAAACAATCACAACATCCGCAATATGCACTGTATAATGAATAAGGTCAAAGCTCATCATCATCAGCTGGAGGTGGTGGAGGCTGCTCAGGCGCTCACACAGTCCGTAGGATCTGCTGAAAGCCAGTGGTCATCTCCTCCCAGAGAGCAGAAAAGTAGGTAGTCATCTCTCCCCGAATGGCGTTGAATCCATTCGAGAATTATTGCCGAAGCTGTGCAGAGGACTCCTCAAGTCGAGCTAGTCGGTCCTCAACGGATAGTGAGGTCGAGGCTTGGGTCAAGGTTAAGGGCTCGGATGGAGTCAGAGGCTGTCCTAAGAGCTCCTCCTTCATGAATGTCGGCAACTCCTCCCCCTCGGCCAGAATGATAGGTGGGAAATCGTCCTTGGCCTCACCTGGTAAATCTGGCTGTGGTCCCGCTCTCCAAGCTAGTCCCCCCTTGAGTAGTGATGTCTATATGCAGTAATACAAACTAACGCTGGCCAATCTCGTCATATGCGCTAAGGTGAGTAGTCGTACCCGGCGTCATATCTACCCCTGTAGATTTTTCCCACCTTTCCGAGGGCGTCTCTGATTATCTTGAAGATGCCTTTGGTTAGCGCCCCTTCCATTTTTTTAGTTTACTTTTAAGTTTTTAATATTAATTTTAAGTTTTTAATTTTAATTTTAAGTTTTTAATTATATATTTTTAAGTTTAATTTTAAGAGAATTTTTAAAATTAATTCTTAAAAGATTTTTAACAGAATTTTTAAAACAAATTTTTAAAATATTTTTAAAATAATTTTTAAAAATAATTTCCAAAAAGATTTTTAAAATATTTTTTTAAAAAATATTTTTAAAGTATGTAAATATATGTTTAATTCAATTTTGATTTTAGGGTTAAATTAAATTAATATTGGTATACTATTTTTTTAATTTATCCTAATTTAATTTAATTTAATTTATAATTTGAATTTCAATTAAATCTTTAGTCATCTCACCTGATTATATTTTCAATCAGAGAATCTTATAATGTTATGGGATGAAGCCATGAAGTGGTCGGCCACTTAATGAGGAAATTGAGTGCATTTGTGTGCTAATTGATTTCATCTTCTTCCTCCTCTCAATTTTCTCTCCCTCTCCTCCACCTTGGCTAAACCTTTAAAAGGTGCTAGCACACCTTTTGTTTGGTTTTCTCCATCGATTTGTTCGTGTGGATACACATAGAGGGTTGTACACTTGACAACCTTGAGATCTGGCGAACCTTGGACGAGCGGGATTAAGCGAAGGGCTTCGCATCAAGGGCAACCTCTTAATCTTGTAGATCTAAAGTAGATCTAGGTTTAGAAACTCGTACTCAAAAGTTTTCTAAAATTTTATTTATTCACACGGATCCGGTGGCTGGAGTTTCAGGGTTTCCGCAATGCAAAAAATGATTTTTGCGGCCCGAAAATCCCAACAGGGGTATCAGAGTCACATGTGAAGCGCGTATGAGTTTCTTTTTATATTTTTATGAAAAATATCAGTTCTGTAACTTTCTGTGAATTTCCTAATTTTATGTATTTTATGGGTATTTTTCTCGTAGAAACGAAGCAACAAGTGTTTCGACATTTGTAGGCTTTGACTACCGAGAAAACTTTTTCGAAATGGCAAGGTTTCGCCCAAATCATTTTGGGACAGCGGGCTAAGGTGCTGTAACATCATCGTGGAACACTCGTGAGACTCATTTCACGAGAAGGGGTGCTGCCCCTAACCCCCCAAGGGGCATTGTCCCGCGTTCGCCTCCGAAAAATCGCTAAACGGGACCGCCTGGAAATTTGACTCATAAAATTATAAAAATTGTAGGAAAAATTACAAAAATGTATAGAAATTATATAATTTTGAATTATGTATTATTTTGTGATGGTCATGGCCCAAATA
>JBBMJZ010413112.1:7247543-7265081 GCA_037833815.1 Zingiber zerumbet
CTCGACCCCCCCCCCCCCCCCCCCCCCACTAGTGACTTCCTCTATCCAACACTAGCAAACTTAATCAAAATAACATAAATATCTAGAACTAATGTTCCATCATTTTGCTATGAGGAACAAACAAAAATTACATGATGAATGATGCAACTAGAAAACTATATGATGCAAAAAAAAATGACAAAATCAACTATGCTAACAAAACTTTCTAACAACTAAAACATCCCCTAGACTTGAATCTTTCATTTTTCCAATGAAAATAAAAAATCTAATATGAAGGAGGTTTAAAGTGAGGAGAGTTACCAAGTTATACGTGTCAAATGTCTGAGTCATTCATATTATGAAGTCGCCCCACTATATGGTATTCAGACTCCTTATAATCTTTGAATATTGTAAAAAGAATATTATACAAGAAAAATCAAGTAGGGAGTTAGCATTCAAGAAAAGAGAAGAAAGAGAGAGAGCAAGAGATTGCTGAGGAAGAGAAGAGGAAAAGGTTTACAAGAGGGAGAGAAGGAAAACCCCTCTCTTGAAGAACCGGATCGAGCTTAAAGAAGAAAGGGTGAGGAAGAAGTGAGAAGGGGCTTTGTAGATGTGAGGAGGAAGGAGAGATCTAAGGCTTTGGAAAGAACTTGAAAGCACCATATCTTGGTTTTGGAAAAAGAGGAAGAAGATTTTGGTTGGGGAAGAAGAGGTGGCACACTAGCGTATTGGAGAAAAACATGCCCATGCGTAGGTTTAAAAATCCTATATCATCGTGAATGACCATGCTAGAAGGGGCACGACCGTGTCAACCTTTTGTGGCCTTTTTTTTTAACATGGGGCTGGAGACACGGTCGTGTCCTAGTGACACAACATGTTCTTGCTCTCGGCCAAATTTGGCACGACCGTACTAGGTTGGCATAGTCATGTCAGTAGGCACAGAAGCCTTCTATGGCGGCAAGTATGGCCGTGTGCATTCCCACAATGAATAGAATGTCGCTTTTCTTTCTCTCATACCTATAATATTCACTGTAGCCAATTCTTGGGTTCCCCAGGCCTTGAAAACAAATAAAAATGTAATAAAATTATAGACAAACAAAAGAAATCTAAAATGAAAAGTAAATGAAACTTAGGTTACCTCGTAAGAAGTGCTTGTTTATGATCATAAGCTCGACCCTTGTCAATCATGTAGAGAAGATATAAAAGTAAAGAAAATTAAAAAAAAAAAGAAATCTAGATTAACCAAATTGCTATCCAACTAATATCAATTGGCACAACCCCAACAACAATGCCAAAAATTTATTGTCTAATTACAAGTATACGATTGTCGTTAAGTAATAAAAGATATCGATGTTACAAAGATTGAAAATCAAGTATTAATTGGAATTACAAAGTAGGTTATCTAGAAAGTCATAGACTGCAAGAGTTTATGAGAGCTTAAGAAAGAGGAAAAAAAGAGAGAATTGATAGAGAGTTGAGAGAATTGAGAAAGTAGAACTGAGAAGGATTGAGAGAGGACAATCAATCAAAGAGAGGGACAGAATTGGGAGGAATGATTCTAGGACTTCGGTTCCATTACGATGTTAGTTGACGTCCTAAGAATTGTTGTCTTCCTATCTCTATGTATGTTCTTATTGTTATGTTTAAAAGAATTTACATATTTTCATAAGGATATGATATTGTCCACTTTGGACCTAAGTCCTCATAGTTTTATTTTTGGGCTCTACCCAAAATGTCTCATACTAATGAAGATATCTTCATCCTTTTTAAACTCATGATCATTTTTAGTCTTTCCAATGTGGGACTTTGATTCTATTCTGAACAATTCTCCCTTCAAATAAAGGATCATCATTACTCTCATAGTGCAGGCCTCTTCACAAGTATCCAGTCATTCTTGACCTATTTCGGGCCTCCCCGCATGTATCGGTCACTTTTGACCTATTCTAGACCTCCTCGTAAGTATCCGGTCACTATTAATCTACTCCGGGCCTCCCCACAAGCATCCAGTCACTCTTGCCCTGCTCCAGGCCTCCCTACAAGTATCTAGTCACTCTTGACATGCTCTGAGCCTCCCCTAAACTTTGTACAAGATCATCCCACATGACATCTAGTCTGGATCATGGCTCTGGTAGTATTTATTATGCCCAAAAGAATTCACATATCTCCATAATGGTATGATATTGTCGACTTAAGCCTAAGCCATCATGGTTTTATTTTTGAGCTCTACCCAAATTATCTCAAACCAATGAAAGTATCTTCATCCTTTATAAACCTATGATCATTTCTATATCTTTTCAATGTGTGACTTTGATTGTATTCCCAACACTTATGTGGGTGCATCAATCCAAAGACTAAATTCAATGTCTCTTCGTAAGAAGACCCCTAGTGTCCGCTTAAAGGACTACCCCTATCAAGAGAGTTCCATGTATCTTTAAGAATAGAATTCCACCTCACTCAAGACCACGAATTTGGACAAACTCCCTTATGCCCTAAGAATGATAGCACCTCATGGTTAATCCACCGAGATTCAAGACGATAACGCTAGAAAGGTTGCTTAAAAGGACAACCCTTGTCGCATAGGGTTGCACGGTCACAATCTAGGTTATCCTCTCTACAAAAAGATGAAATTACCATGTCCAAAACATTCAACATCCATAAAATAAAGAAGAACATAGAACACACATGTCAGGCAATAGAAAATAGACAATTACTTAGCACAAAATGTCAAGAATCACATCACAGTTACTCCCTATATCCTAAAATTCGGAGAAATCCTCCATGGAAATGGAAGTATGACCAAAATACATTAAGTAAAGCACCAAACAACTCTAAATGAAAAGAAAGGAGAAGAGAAAGCTTAGCGAGATGGTGTTGATGTCTCCGGAAGGATCTCCATGCTCTAAGGGTAAATGGATCATTGACGACTCTTGAAATAGATGTTGGATTAAAAAGAATTTAGATATCTCCACAATGATATGATATTGTCTACTTTGGGCCTAAGCCCTCATGATTTTGCTCTTGGGCTCTACCCAAAAGGCCTCATGCCAATGGAGATATCTTTCTCTTATAAACCCATGATCTTTCCCATGTGTTTTCAATGTGGGACTATGTTTGCAATCTTGCAACCCCAACAGGTTATGCACTAAGTGATGCTGGAGATCTGCTCTGGAGGTAATATGAAGCTAAGTCCCTTAGGTCCAGTCGGTTCTTTGACCGACTGACCATATACCGGACACTTGTCTCTAAGAAATGGGAACCGAGTCTCGGGAGATTAAATCAGTACTTTAAGTTGGTCACTCAGATGATCGAAGACTTGCCTTTGAAGTGAGAAACTGAGATTTAGAAGTCCAGCTGATTTATAAGGAGAGTTGCTTTATACTTATCTTCTATATGCATAAGAGATGAGCATGCTGAGCGTATAAATCTAACTGAAGCTATTACCGACCGTCTATATGAAGGAGAACTGGCATATGAGAAAATTATAGGGTGAATCGATCATATGCTGAAAGATTTGTACTAAGAGTGTGAGGCTGGATCTCATTACTCCGATCGGAAATATGATCGACCGACTTTGTGGTGGGTCAGATATCCATTAAACTTGGTCGGTTATCAAATGATCGAATATATACTAGATGCCTTAATATAGGAATGGAGCACTAGGTCCCCTAGATTCGATCGGCTCATGCACCGGTTGTCCTCATATTGAAGGTCCTAGCGCTGGGTGAAAAGTAAAGTCCTATTAAAAGTGACACGCTAGTCACATCATTTTAACTTTGACTGACATGCCATAACCGAATCCTCCCGTAACTTTCTATATCAATAAATAATCTCAAACTCTCATTTTGATTATGAATATTCATTTTAATGGATCTTGAAGAATTAAAATGAAAGTTTGAAATCATCAACGCAAATACTTAAAACTCGTATTTGAATTTTGATTGAACCATTAAAGTGGAATAGTATCATTTCATTTTCAATAATCTATTACGTTCAAAATAATTTTACGATAATTAAATGTCAACAAATGCAAGTTTGACACCGTCAATGTATTCTTATGACTCCAATACAAACTCATTCATATTCTAGTATTTGAATATGGATCTATATAAATCCATTAATATGTAAAACAGTCAAATTGTCATAAGTTTTGCGTGGAGGCTTCTCCAAATGTTGTCAAATGTCAATGAACGTGGAGAAAGGCATGAAATTCTTAGGTGGCGACCGAAATACAATCCCATCCCCTTTTTTTGTCTGTTAATTTGTTTGAAATGTCTACTGTTCCAAGTCAAATTTGTTATTTTTAATTAATTTAATTCAAAAATTAGGGTCAGGTCATCATCAGCAACTTGTTGCACTACTACAAGTCTACACTTTAGGAAAAAAAAAGAAGATATTGACAGAAGAGACTCCTACCACTAAACAATACATTAGTATTTAATAATTGAAATTTTAATTACATACGCGAAAAGTGATTGAATTAGATTGTAATAAATAAAAACTAAGATAAATATCACAGAAATCTGGCAACCGAGCAAAGACCAAATTATCAAACATAAGATAACAAGAAGAAGTCACCATGGCATTTAGCTTTTTTAAAGGGGGAAAAAAAAAAAATGTGATGATTAAGGAGCTCCTCCATGACTGTTCATGCTATTTGTAGAAGATTTTACTCGGTATAATGACTCTGAGGTTCTAGATGTACCAATATAATAATAAAAGATAGAATTTACCATCTCAGTGGCTTCACAGGGTCAATCCCACGATCATATGTGAGGAGGTATATCGAAAAATTATAATTAACCAGTGTGGAGAAAGATTTTTTTCTCGACTTTATTAAAATTCAAACTCTTACCTTATAGTAACAACTCTATTCTACACTAGTAAACTGAGCCATCAAATGTACAAGGACTACCCGTGGGAACAAAAAACATTGAAATGGACAACGAGCATTAAGGATTGTATGTCTCCCAGCCCAATAAACGGGCTGAGGCCCAGATTAATAGCTAACGCCCTAAAATAAACGGTCACGATTATCTTCTGCTTACTATATATGTAACTCGCACAGTTAACCTCTAGGGCTTTGCTTGAACACTTGCGGGGGACGTCTCAGAGCAAGGTATTTCTCTTCCCGTCTCATGTCTTTCCTCACCTTACAATTTTCTTGATTCTTCCTCGTTTCGTTGATTGTCCTTGTGGTTTAGTTCCTTTCGCATTTAAGCTGTTTAAGCTTATGCTTCCCATTCTATCTTTTTGGCTGTAGAACTTTTCCATTTAGGAACTCGTGAAATTAGTTGTTTGGTATGCTTGCAAATTTGTTTAGTTACATGGCGACGACTGCTAGGTCTTTATTCTTTGACTTATGAAGTGGTGGAATTTTCTTTACTATCAATCTGATATAAAAACACGCTGGTTCTGTTGCCTTAGATTGATTTAAAGTTTAAGTAAGATCTGTTTGCGGGGCAGACGAGTTTTTATGATTCATTTTGCCTTTCTAACGTTGTGACAATTATTTACTGTGTTACGTTCTAATAAAGTCATCTGCAGAAGATTTGAATTGCAAACTTTTCCAAACATCAGTTGGCTCTGAAAGCTACTTCAGATCCGGTCTTGTATTGTTCTAGTTTGCAGACATTTGTTCTATTATGAATCAGTATTCAAATGCTTATCTATATCGTTTTACGACTTTGAAAGTTCATATAAACTTATTCGAGTTCATTATTCACGCCTTAGTTTTGACTCAGTTGTAGTTTTTCTCCTTGTCATCTAAGGTACATTTTGATTTTCTAATTTTTATCTGCTTTAAAATGATTATACTCTTAACAATCTGGTTAAGTTCAAGGGTTCATGTATATTTCTAGGTCTTCTTTGTGACAATGCATTTAAATGAGAGTTATTAATTGAAGTAACAGGTTAGTGTGATTTTCTTTTTGGCTAGAAGCGCCATGGTAAGTAATATTTGTTCATTTTAAAAATGCATATCTTCTTAGTTGTCTAGATTATAGCAACAGAAAAGGATGTTTAGATAGATGATGGTCCTTATGTTTGATAACTGCAATGAGTTCTAAAACACTTATTTCTTGTTTAATTATAAAAAATTTACTAGAAGTCATATGGTGAGATTGTCACTTTTCAATTTAACATTCAGAGTATTTGTGTTTTTATGCACAAGAGTTAAATTTTCAGTTACTATGATTGTTTTCTAGGATGTGTCGTCGACTACAAGCTTAGTATTTTCTTAGGATGGGTTCTATTGAATCAAGTTCTTAGCTTGCCATCATAATGTCTTTTAGCTGATATCTGAAATCCATCAAGTTAAACTTTCAATATGTCGTGCTTTTCTTTGTGAGTATCTTATGTACATGTTAAATCTTTCTAACTAATAAGTATCATTGCTCTTTTAGTAAGAAATTGAAGGAAAACTAATATGTCAAGACTCAAGCTAATTTGTTAGCTTCTTACAAGCTATTATTTATTTAAATTCATGTTTTAAATTACTACTAGATAGATTGACATGCATACACATGCTCAGCTGGAAAGATTTCCAAGTAATTAAAACCAATAATTAATCTAATAGAGCTAATAAGTTGGATCAAGCTAGAATTTAATTGTCGAAAGGACTCAATTGTGCATTGAGACATTCAAAAAATAAGCTCTGGCAGTGAAAATCAGCTACTGTATCAAGTAGCGTACGAGTATATTACATCTGCTCGGCTAGTGACCTCCACAAGAAATGGCCACATTGAGAGAAGGCACATTTGTAAACTGACTGGATTCCATGAGAGGGCCGCTGCCATCCTTCATCTGTGTTTGAAGAAACACTTTGAATAGTATTACAACCCAGATAGGGTTAAAAAAGCCTAATTTTATTGGCCCAATTGTAGGTCAAGGATTTACTTATGGTTTTCCAGTTGAATCCAACCCAGCCAAATACAAACTTTCCTCTGTGTATTTCAGTCATTCCCCATGTGTGGCTCATGGAACGATTAGGTTTGTCGCTCTACTAGTTGGAGCTCTAGGGCCTTCAGTTATCTTCATTTCTTTGCCGCTACACACAATTTTTGTGTCATCTGAGGTTAATATGGTTGTTCTTTTAATGCAATTGTTGATCCTTGTAATCGTTGTTGTCTTTTATATTTTCCTAATTAAATTTAGTTTCTCTGAAGAACTTGAGCTAGGCAGATCATTATTACCTTGCTGAATCATTTTTCTTCTGTTTTTTTTCTTTACTTTCCATTCTTTCATTTGTTTACTAGGTTTATTATTAAGCATCAAATTGTATAGCTCACAGTTCTTTCTATATGGTGAGTTTGGTCTCTTGTTGCAATCTCTGAACTGAAAAGTAATATTTGGCAAAATTTGTTTGCGCCTAGATGTACTGTTTGATATTTCCTGTGCCATATGATTTGAAAAGGCTGTATTAATGTCTCCTTGTAGTGTTTTTTCTTAATACTATAGATTTTGTTTTTTTCAGTCATTCATGAATGAATGCCATTATATATTTTGTTTTTTGCTGCTTGGTATTTTTTAATCAATTAATTTTGCAGTCCAAATGGCCACTATCCCCGAACCTCTCATCTGGGAGATTGTAAAGAAGAACAATTCTTTCCTTGTTAAGCAGTTTGGCAGCGGCACCAACAAGGTGGTGTTCAGCAGGGAGCCTAACAATCTTTACAATCTCAATTCCTACAAGCACTCTGGTAAGGTTTTAGCTTTTCCATTTGGGATGCTTTGGAACCATATTTATTTTCAATCGAGTTTAGTTGCATTTTTTTTCATCTTGACTTGTATCCTGATTGAAATTTCACAGGCTTGGCAAACAAAAAGACAGTGGCCATTCTGCCAGGAGAGAAGGACCTCAATGTTGTCCTTGCCACTACTAAGACAAAGAAGCAGAATAAGCCTGCAAACTTGCGCAACAGAACGGAACTGAAAAAAGAATTCTTCAAGATGGCTAAAATTGTCAAGAGTCAGGTATTATCTCTAGGCATTTCTACATGTTGATAGCTTCTCACAGGGAGCTTTCTGTACTTGTTCTGATAAAATGTTTTCTGTATCCATATATCGTTTTTATTTGTATTGTATTTAATTCAGAATTCTGTATTAGAGTATGTTTCTTTATTTGTTTATCTGGTGACTTAATGATGGACCAATGACTGTCATTTATTTATTTTCCATTTATCTTATCTATTTTTTTTGTTTTTCTTTTGTTCTTATTTGAAAATGTTGTTATGATGAGCTTCTATGCTAACATGAAAGGATAATTCTCTCTGCTGATTGGTCTCCCATGAAATTTGTTTGTTGCACCCGAGCTTGATTTTACTCTCACATTCCTTTTGAATTGACTTTCTATTCTCATCATCTTACCATTCTGCATTTTTTTTTTGTTGTTTTAAGATGTTGCTATGATGAGCTGCATCATGTAAGGAGATCTTTCTCAGTTGATTGAGCTTCAATGAAATTTGCATCTTTACGCTTGGCTTCTGAGCCTAAATTTCCTCTCAAATTCCCCTTGAATCGTCTTAACTATTGTTAAATCTCTTTTGAAGCCTAAGATTATCTTTTTATCCTGCATTGGATTTCTGTTCATCGTCAATTTTTTTTTTTGTCAATTGTGGTTTTTCCATCTATCTAACTAATTTTTCATGCAAATGTTTCTCCGGTCACTTTTTACCTGATTTGTTGTCTAGTGATGCATTGGGATGATTCAGTAACCATAAAAATGCTATTCTTGTTTCTCTGACTGTCCTAATAAAAATGTTCCAAGTTCTGATATTGTTCTTCTGTTTGCAGGTTACAGATAATTACTACAGGCCAGATCTAACCAAAGCAGCTCTTGCAAGGCTGAGCGCGGTTCATCGCAGCCTTAAGGTTGCCAAGTTTGGTGTGAAGAAGAAGAGACAAGCTGCAAAAGCTAAGAACTAAATCAGATGGTGGTTAGTTGTCAGTGCTCTCTGCTTGTTTTGGTGTTCAAGTTTTCAATGAAGCATTTGTAGTCTATAAAGATGACTCTATTTAGTGATAATGCCTAATGTTGGAATTTATACTTTATATAAATGTTTTAAATTGTTTCCATACTTTGGCTTATGAATTTTAGCTTATTGACGTGTAATAATCCTGTTAAATTTTACTTGATTATGATATTTTAATGATCTTTTTTTCATCGAAACGCTCCAAGGGTAGCATGCAATTTAGGGATGTCATGTGTAGTTTGACATAATCTAACTTCGGTGGGCTTTATTTTATAGTATTTGAGGTTTGAACTCATAGTTATGATTAGCATGAACCATCTGGCACGTGTAGAAACACTAAGGTTCTACTCTTGGCCAATTCTAGATTACCATTGATCTGAGGTGAGTTATCAATTATTTTTTTTTTAAAAGTATCTTTAGAGTCTTTCAATTTGTATTTTTAATAAATTGAGTTCTTGTTGAAGAAAATGGGGTCAATATGGGGTTCAAATAGTCAGATGAGTGAGTTATTACTAGTTATTATACTTTAGAGAGCTAAAAAAAATAAATAAATCAAAGAGTAGAAACTTCTTGCGACTGAAACTGCTTTGGAAAGTGAACATGTTCCACTTTGTATTTTTAATAAATTGAGAGTTCTCATTAAGGAAAGTGGGATTAACATAGGGTCAAATAGTGTCGATTTAATGTGAGTGACTTGTTAATAGTTAAAAAAAAATCTATAAAGAGCTAAAAATTAAAGAGGGGATGCGTCTTGCGGCTAAGATTATTTTGGACAAAGTGCATGAACTTATATTGGCCAGAGGCTGAGGGTGCATACTCTTTATTCATGGCATATATTTGAATTATTATTTTCATTATCCATGCTTTCTTGTGCAAGGTAGTTACTATAAATACATGGTGAGTACTTTATTTTTATTATATTTAGATATTAATTGTTCATTATTTTTTGATCTTTTACTAAACATATTGGTTATATAATGGAATCAATGTCTAATAATCGGATCATAAATACATTATATGATAACCCCAAATTATAAAATAAAAAACTTGAATTTAAACCTCAAACAGATTAACAAAACCCTAGTTAAAACTATTTAATCCATAATCAATCCCCACTTAAAAGTAATAATGAAGATCATACCACTGTCGACGCCCATGGCCACTGCATTCGGCTGCTTCAGTGATTGTCATGACCAGGAAGCATGGTTAATTCGATTGCTAATCTATTAATTTGCTTATGATATATCCATTTTTTCCATTTGTTAATCTATTAATCTCTCTATGCCTTCGATCCTCAGGAGATGTGTAGAGCACCTAATGCACATTATACTTGAGTAACAAACCAAACAAGATTACCTTGAAACTAATGATTAAAGAAAAAAAAAACAAGCAAACAAGATTCCAAGTCTCTTATCTTAATCCATTTAAACATTCTTTTCGCCAAAATCCTTGATTAATTAAGCAAAATTTCCCCATGATCTCCATTGTCTCGAGCGCAGTGAACGGAGGTGAAAAGTCCTCCGACCGGACTAATTTCCCCATGATTAACCAAACGCAGGGATAAGCTTGTGCTGTTTACGTCATCTCTCCGTGTGAGAATCTCGATGCATGATAACTTAATTAGCCCATAACTTTCTTAATTCTATCTCTCTCAAATTCATCAAGCCCAATGCCTCTTGTCTTTAATTTCCTCACCTTTCAAGCAACGGTGTTTTATCCTTGTTTATGTGACACAGATTCTTCACAGCTTCCCACCCATTGACTCTCTTATTTTATGCATTAAGTTGATTACTCTTCAGTATTTATTCATTTTTTATCGTGTAATTTACTGATAATAAACCTTTTTTCTTAGCATAAGTGCATTTTAAGCAATCACTTACAAGCAGCACTTTAGTATGGTCAATCTTAACTTTGCTTTGAGGACAAGTTTAGGTGGTCACTTAGTATTTTTTTTTTTTTTTCATTTGCCTGTTCAATTTATTTAAATGCAAGCACAAAATTTATTTAAGCTTAAGAAGAGAAATTTTTGTCCATATTCTGCAAGTGGCTCTGTTTCAGTAAACCATGACTTCATGCATGCACGAATGCTTACTCTGTCACTTCTCTTCTGTCTCCTAATAATGGAGAATAACTCAGTTAAAGCTGCCGGATTCTAACTACAATCTGCAGACTATCAATGGAGTCAAACCAAACAAGCAGGGAGTCAGATCAGAAGCAAAGATAACACCAGAAATTAAGTCTCATCTATTTGTATTTGCAAATTGCAATGGCGTGTAGTGCACATCCCTCCTGTGAGTCTACTGTATGTTCTGACAGCGTTCAGTCCTGTGCCATCTCCCACAACCTCAAGAGTGTCCCTTTGCCGCTTTCCTCGCGTTGAGCTCTGTGAGAGGAGATCCCCTTCCTCAATTAATGTCTGCTCTGTCAATGTTTCTTACGATGTTGAATATTATAACAATCGATGCAAAACTGAGAACAATGGACAACGATTAAAGAAAGAGCAGAAGAACATATGATAGCTGCACGAATTGACCTCTCATTGCTCAGAAGGGATCAATCCAGCAACCTCTCATTTCTATATGTTAAATGCAATGCTCTCAGTCTGCTTTACAGGAAGGAATCACAGCAAGAAAAATCTCTGATTCTTACATAACACAATCTGCTCACTAATGAAATATGTACAAAATTGTGCGGGCACCATGAATCTGAGTGAGATCAGGAGCAAAGCCTGGGCAGTGATCTGCATCCACTTGGACTAACTCTTCTGCTCTTCGTGGCCTTCTCCACCTGCGCCTTCATCTTCTTGCAAATCTTCTCCAGCTCTATCACCTTCCATCGCATTCCTTGAAGCTGTGTCTTGAGCCTCTTGTTCTCTCCTGAAATCTCGAGCTTCTTCGTGTAAAGAATGATCTGCTGATCATCACTGAACTGTTTTTTCTTGCCCCGACTTTGCTCTGGCAATCGGTTGGTCTCTTGGAGAAGGTTCCTGAGCTTTCTTTGCTGAGAAATCAGAGCCCTGATTGCTGTTCTTGAGGGGAATTTTGAATTCATTGCAAGATGTTTGCAGCATTCAATTGAGAGCTTCTCATAGTTTATAGCACAAAACAGCTTTGTCTTCTCTTCATCCAGTAGTTGAGTATGGACCTACGTATATATTAACGAACAGCTTAGAAACAACTAATTGTTGAAAAATAATCTGATAACAGACCAAAACCAAAATAAGTACTGAAAATTTTACGGAGATATACCTCAAGATACATGTCAATTGCTCGGTAAATTGCATCATGAGAATCTCTTGCTTCATCTGGTAGAGCTGTGGCAAGTGACAAAAACATTAAAGGCTTCAAAGAGGAATCAGGAGCGACCTCAGCCAAGTATGAGTCCATCAGCTGTGCTGCCTGCTTCAATCGAGCTTTCGATTCTGTAACATTGCTTGTGCTAAGAAAAGACTTCAAGAATCTTAAGATTAGACAAACATCATAGAAACAATCAATCCCTGCAGGTGCTGGAATTAGTAGACTATCTAACGTTGCATGGTCAAATTTTCTTCCAATCATATTCTCCAGTTTAATTTGGCAGCCCTTGTTAAGCTTCAAAGGTGCTGAGACCCTGAGAACATCAAACAAGCCCTTACAAGACACAGAGCTTCCTCCATCAAGAGAGTAGAGCAGATCTATGATAATTTCAGCAGCCTTTTTCTTGTTACATGAGGCACTGGATACTGGACTCTTTAGATAATGCATGAGGAACCTACTGAGCAGAGCATGATCTACCTTCTGCAAAACCATGTTTTTGATGACCTCTTCGATCATGTCAGGGCTCAAGCTTAGGAAATCCTCGAACCACCAATTCCGTTGGCAACCGTTCTTCGAGCTGATTGTGCTCCTTGTATCAACTGACAACCTTAGTGCTGAGCTTTCAGGAGACGAACCAGAACCAGATGGGCTAGCATCAGTTACTGATGTGATTCTACCGACAACAGACTCCAACACTCGATCCAGCATCCCCGAAGAAACCGAACCTGGAAGCAAGGCTTGGCATTGCTTCAAAGCGTGCATGATCTCAGGCCATGACCAGTAAGGGAGTCCCTCCAGAGATTTCTCAGTCAACTCAAGCAAGTTAATGGAGGCAGAAACACCATCACTCATGTCCATGGAGTGTGCAACATAGTACAGAAGGCAAGCGTCGCGGGGTGTTATTTCAGTTCTGCCTTTGTTGTATAAGAACGTTGTCATCAGCTCAAATGCCTCTGCTCCTCCAGGGAAGCCATGGATTGCAACTTGGAAGGGTGTAGTGGATGAAACGATCGATTCTTTGTCCCTCAAATTTCTTAACCGGCCACAGAAGGATGAGACTACTTCCTGTAATTAAGTAATCCGCTTAGACCGATGGATTAAACAAGCAGTGAACATTTTAAGAAAGAAAGGGAATCTGAAAGCATTAAATTCAACGATCAAATGAGAGAGTCTAGTGGGGAATGAGAGTCGTTCCACTGGTTCTTTGTGCAAAAGGAAAAAGAAAGCGAACTGTAACTAGCGCTTTAAATGGCCACAGTGAAGAAGCGACTGGATCATTCCCTCATAAACGGAAACATAATTTCGACCTTGAAACCTTCTTTTTACTCATGTAAAAGAGATGAAGGGAAAGGAAGTAAATGACTGAAGCATTAAATGCCCACATGAAGACATCATCATAAATGAGGAGAGGAGAAAGCCAAAGGCTCGCCGACAAAGATGAGGATGAATTGTACATGGAAATGGAACAGCGCATTTAAGAATAGTAATGGAATACAGAGCAATGGAAATGAAGAGATGGAGAACACGATTCAAGAGAGCTCAACAAATCGAGTCAAAATGACACCGTGATCAACTGTTCGTTGGAGAAGAATATTTGCTAGAAAAGAAACTAAAAAGCGATAAAGCTTACCTTATCAACCAGGAAAGTCTGTTCGCCATCGACGTCGACTTCACAAGGCATGGCTTTTGCAATGGCTAGAAAGTCCGCTAAAAAAAGTATGGGCAAAAAGGAACTACAGTGAGGAAGAAGACAAAGGAAATCCAAGGTAGAAAGGAGAAGGCGAAGCCATGTCTTGAGGTGAAACAACGCGACAAAGAGGAGCAGAGGCGAGAGCAATTCCTCCGTTCAACGTACAAGAAGCGAAGGGGAAGAAGATAAGTAGAAGACGCGCTCTTCCCTAGCAAATATTCTACCAACAAGATCAACTCATTGTGCACTTATGAAGTTCCCTAAAGCGAATTCTGAATTTCTGATTCGTGAAGATCAATTCAAATAAAGAACAATACTGTGTTGGAAACTGAGCTGTTGTAGCCTGTGTCACTAAAAGTGGATCCACACGGTCCCGCCTTTTCTCGGTGTTATGGGTCTGTGTTCGGTATTTGGGCCCCATCGCTACAAAGAACTCAAGGCCCAAAAGTTTAGATATAGAGCTCTGGGTGGATGGTATGACCCACTACGATATAAGCGATGGGTATGTATGGAAGGTGACTAGATATCTTTACTTATTTATTGATTTGGCGCATTAATTACATATTCTTTTAGTTGTTTTATTATATTTGTATCAAATTAAAGTTTTTTAATGGGCTAGATCTCAGGTGAAGGAACATGCACTCTAATTCTATTGAGATTATTGGCTGGTCTTTGAGGTTATAGAATCATATCAATTCCACAAAGATATATATGTATGGAATCTATCATCATTCATAAGGTATCTTTCTTCCGAATAACTAATTAATAAATTTGAGATTAAGTAGCTTAGCCATTCATTTGCTCAAGGATTAAACAATTCTAAATCCAAACAAGATGTGGATTTGATGATGAGTTGTATAATTGAGGGATGTTTTAGTTACTTACAATGGTTATAACTGCAGCTCTTGCCACTAGGGCCAGATGTCTGCACAGGAAACAACCCCTGGGCATTCAGCTTCCACTAAGCTTTTTACTTGATCAACAAAATCAAATCCACGAAGGCTTTGGTTTGGCAATGCTGCTTTCTCTGCTTGGTTATTGCTGGTGGAGTTTATCAGCACAGAAGCGTATCACAACCTTGAACGATAAACGAGTAAGGCAAAACTTAAGACTCATGGTATCACATTCCAAGCCTTATAAACTCTCCAGTTTATCCATATCGATAACTTAACCTGACAAAGCGGTCATCGTGAGAAGAGCAACTGCAAAAGAAGATGCATTTGTTATATGCTTCTTGACATAATCATATATTATCTTCTAAGCATTAGGACAATTCTTGTAGTAGAAACCCAACTCAAGACCAGACTTCGCACAGCAGAACATTAGACACTTGACTCCCATTGATTCTATTTGAAAATTGAAGGGATGGTATGCTAGGTAGATGGTTGTGCTATTGACTACGTGAAGACTTTGAATTAGAAAAAAAAAATTTCTTCTTCCTCTCGGCACATACCAAATAGAGCAGATAGGACGTCAACGCCAAAATCAGGGAGGGAGTTCCTAGCGTAGGCTTTCCGACGCTCAAGTTAGTACCATGTCCCAGAGGAAAAATTGAGAAATAAATAGTAAATGCGTGTGCGTAAATATGACTGTCGTAAGGCGTACCTGGCCAACGGATAGGACCCCTTTATATGTCATTTTACATAACCTCTACAATCATGAGGTGACACATAATGTCGAGTGTCAAATGTTGCTGAGTAAGGGAAGATATACAGTGTGGGAGATATACCATCATCGTTTGAGAAATCTTCCATTACTCATATATGGGTCTCTTTTGTAACTTATGTCATTAATGAGACGGTTGAAAGAATATGCTGTCATAATAAATTGGCTAATGAGAAATATAATCATCTTCAAGGAAGGTTCTAGTGAATGCTCATATCACAATAGAAGAATATTCTCTGCCAAAATGGTTATTACTCTGACAGGTTGTTGTGATTATCTGACAATGTTGTCTACTGAGTATATCTCGATTGGATCTTTGAACAGGCTGACTGTATAGTTGTCCTTCCCTTAAGTCACTTGGTTATGCACTACATAATGTTGGAGATGCGCTCTTGAAGTAATATGAAGCTAAGTCCCCTATATCTGGTCGGTTCTATGACCGACCGACCATATACTGGAATACTTACCTTTAAGAAATGGGGAACTAAGTCCCGAGAGATTCAAGCGGTACTTTAAGTCGATTGTCCATATAATAAGAGACTTGCCTTTGAAGTAAGAACCTGAGATCTGGAAGTACGACCAAGTATATAAGGAGAGCTGCTTTACACTTTTATCTTCTATATGTACAAAAGGTGGGCATGCTAAGCTGTATGAATCTGATTGGAGTTATTACCGACCGACTATATGAAGGATGACCGATATGTGAGAAAATCCTTAAGGTCGGCTGACAATGGGGTCGACTGACCATATACTAGAAGATTTGTATTGAGTGGGGAGTTGGATCCCCTTACTCCGACCGGGCATATGATCGATCGACTCTATAGTAGGTTAGACATCTTTTAAACTCGATCGACTATTGAATGATCGGATATATAATAGATGGCTTAATATAAGAACGAAGCATTAGGTTTGACCGGCTCATGGGCCAGTCATCCTCATATTGAAGGCCTTATCGCTTGACAAAGAGCAAAGTCCTGTTGAGAGTGACACGCTGGTTGCCACCTCCCCTTGACTTTGACTGCCACATCACCTTGACTTTGACTGCCATGTCGTATCTGAATATGCCTATAACATCCCGTATCACTAGCCTCCCCTCCAAGTCTAGTCGAAGGAGGCTTATAACCAACTGACTGGATCTAAGTCTTATTTTTATCTGATCGCCCAACTTACTGGTTCAACCGGAGGGATGAGATCCTGCTCGCCTGTTAATGTTATACTTAATTATATTTCTTGAAAAATGCTTGTCAAATGCTAAACATGTGCACCATTGATAGCGGGAAAGCATTTTCAGCGTAATGATTTTGTTGTCATATCCATCATAAATGTCTATTTATGGGTATATGTCACATGCCCCACTAACACATTCTTTGAAGTGACTGCTGACGCATGCCTCTCCATACGAATCAATGACACTCTTTCTTTTGTAAATCAACAATCATTAGTGAGCAGGCCATTTTGATCAAACGGTTGTCATTGAGCCATATCTCATGGCTTACGTTTAAAAACCCTAAACGATGTAGAAACAAATCACTTGCACTTTGTCTTCTTCAACCTACTCTCCTGTGATTCCTCTCAACAGACTTTCCCTTCTTACGATTTGAATAAGTAAGTCCTTCTGGATCTTCTTCGCTTTCCTTACCTTTCCCCATGGCTCAAAAGTCCTTTGCTCCCTAGTACACCTTTACTTGCTCGGATTTTAGTAATGTTGATTGAAATTTAATTTGTTTATAATACGAAATCCCCAAAAACTACCATATCATCCTTCCTTCCCCCCAAGATCGTCCTCACGCCCTCCTCCAGGCCATGCTAACTTCTTTAAGGATCAAATTGTAGTCGGTTTGTATTTTTCTATCCCTTCATTTATTTCTAAAATAGAACACTACCTCAACCTTCCTCTTCAACAACTTGCATCGAACGCATTCCGCACTATGTGTTGAAT
>JBBMJZ010413112.1:7349487-7360231 GCA_037833815.1 Zingiber zerumbet
TCACTTTAGAGAAAATTACGTATTTACATCACATGAAAAATGCATTAATATTCTTGTCGCCGTTGACGCATGTGCAGAGAAAGCAAAGCTGATACCGTTGCGCACATGTCATGGAAAGTAATGCAATAAAATTGTTCAATATATATCGAAGTCATTAAACGTATCCTCCTTCACAATAGTAGTTATGTGAGGATCGAAATTCGGCATATTTAATCTGTGTTTTTTTATATCATAATTATTTATACTAATAGTTAATAGCTATTCATTTCTCTTCTGTATTGTATTGGCTAAAGGATAGATTAGCAGAGACTTTGAAGATGAGTAAATTATCTTTTACACCACAATAATAGTTGTTTTTTTTTTATTTTATGTTAGCTAATTACCTTGATAGTAAAAGATAGAATTTATCATCCCAGCGGTTCCACATGTTTATGTCTGAGAGAGAAATCGGGTAACTCCAATGGACCACTGAAGTATTTTTTGCAACTTTGTGAAGATTCAACCTTTTATCTATTATAGTAAGAAAAATGATATGCGCTGAAAAAAATCTCAAAAAAAAATTTAGGGATATATACATAAAGTGATAGGCTGACAAAAAGTAAAAATAAGGGGTGATAAATTTATATATTTATTCCTGAATTTTTTTAATGATTTATTTATTTATTTATTTATTTGCATATCATTACTCTTATACAGGGAAATAGCAAATTTAATCCTGTGCCACGGGTGAGTGGTCGAAGATGATAAGAATTTGAATTGAGAGCAAAAATATTTAGCTTTACAAAAGTAGGATTGACTTGTTGGGTTGATGAGATCGACAAACTTAATTACTCAGCTCATTAAAAAAAATATTATTTTAAAAGGCTCCATTAGTATTAACCCCACGGATACCGGGATTACTCGGCTCACTAAGCATTCACTGAGCAGGTTTAATAAAAATGAGGAACATATTTTTTTAAATGTATAAATTTTATGAATTAGTATTTTTTTAAAAAAGAATACTAAGATATATATATATATTTGTATAGTCAAAATGCATGTTATATTAACCAGGTTGCTAAAGGAGTGGAAAAAAATTTCTATTAATTCCTACCCTATATAGTAAATTAATTATCCTTTAACTAACTGAGCACATAAATCAGAATTATCAACATATTTTGTTTTTGATTCGCTGGGATGGTTAGTTACATTGACACGATCTTCTCTGTTTTCCTCCTATGTGCCATGTGTCATAGTATTCGATGGGTGGTTCTCTTGAGATAGTAAGGTGGTTAAAGTACGAGATGTTACAGGACTGGTCCTAAGCTTTAAAAGACTTGGTAAAAAAAAAAAACTCTTTAATTTAAGTAAAAAAATTTCATCTAAATTGAAGTGTTTAAACACATACACTACTATATAGTATCAGTATATGAGGGCGGTGACGCGACGACTACAGCGCTGGACGATGACTATCGGTGTGGACGAAGAGTTTAAGGGTGAGAAAAAGTAAATTTTAAAAGATTAGGATTTAAAAAAATCAATATAGCAAAAAAAACTCGTGAAAGAGAAATAAAATATTACTCTCGTGAATATTTTTCTCTTCTATTTTAAAAATAAATAAATATCATAATCTTTTAAAATTTATAGATTTTTTTTAATTTTTTCTAAATATAGAAATTATTTTATTAGTCTTAACAATATATAAAGCCCCCACTCGAGGTGGGGCCCTGTGCACCGGCCCCACCTTAATAGCCTCCATGCCGGCTCTGGGATGTTATCACATAAAATCTTGGGTCAAAATTCGACATGTCCGAATATGTCTCCCTCCATATCTTACCACCTATACTAATGATTAGCAGTAATCTATAATTTACTATTCTGTATTAATCTAGAGACGAGTTAACAGAGATACAGAGCTAACAAATTATTTGTTACCATATAATATTTGATGGATGAATTCATTTATTGGTGACTTAGGGTGAAAGAGTCTAACAGGTTCAAAACTACTCAAGTTGAATGGATCCTACTAACCCCTTTGAGCCATGTTAGGGTGCTGCCTGCATAAGCAGGGTGGACTTTTCGAACGGTGACTGCGGATGAAGCTGCCACTTGGCTGCACATCAATTGGATTTCGTATAAATGCAGTAACTGCAACTTTTCGTGGAATTAATTGCTACTGCTTTTTTTAATTAATTGCTTCTGTTTTGAGGTAATGTGCTATTTTTTTGTTTTTTATATATATAATCTAAATCATTTGAGTTGCTATTTAGAAAGTCATGAAACGAGTATTTAGCATACGAAGAGTACGATGAATTGACTTGAATGGAAGAGAATAATTATGCTCTGTTTATTTGATAGGTTGAATTTAAAAATTAAAGAAAGTTTTTTATTATTTACTTCTTATTAAATAACGAATGGATGAATTCATAATTCATCCATGGATAATTTTTTATCCTCCTAAATCAGATGGAAAGTCAATATCCGTCCTCCGTCTTATCTCTTCCTCAATTACATATTTACATGAGCTCATGGGCATCGAACGACGTGGCCGCGCATCGTGAAGGCGACACCGTGCAAGGTAGCTGTGCCTTCCGCAGGTTGGCATCGCACGAGGCGACCGCGCCTCATGAGGTTGGCACCATCCGCGCCGCAGCCTTGGTCGGCCTGATGACGTCGCCGATGACGCCGATCAATCCATCCTGGAGCTAATGTCCATTATCATAGGATGTTTATTATAATCTTAATTTGCTTTGTGTGATATATATGACGGATTATTATC
Source organism: Zingiber zerumbet (assembly GCA_037833815.1). Lineage (NCBI taxonomy): Eukaryota > Viridiplantae > Streptophyta > Magnoliopsida > Zingiberales > Zingiberaceae > Zingiber > Zingiber zerumbet. The sequence goes on from JBBMJZ010413112.1 coordinate 7,352,246, forward strand.
CTAAAGATATGACGGATAATCTTAATTTATACATTGTTCTCTTCTTCTACTAAGCAATGAAAGATTTTCAAAGATCATATACTAAGTCTTATAGTTAAGTCATTGTCACAGAAAGTCAAGTGATAAACTTATAAAGAAGTAAATTGCACAAATAGAGATACTTTGTATAACTTGGCAAATGATAGCAAAGATTCCTCCTTAGTGTTATATGAATTTGAAAAATTTTAAATTCGTACTTGATGGGATAATTTGGTACAAGATGTTGCACGCTATCAAGACTATGAGCAAACTTTTTCAATTTGAAGATATGGATATTGATACTGCTGTCAAACTTTTACGAGGAATTATTTTATTTCTAGAAGAATTTAGGGAAGATGGTTATGATAAGATCATGATTGAAGCTAAAGAAATTGCATGTGAAATGATCATTGAAACAATATTTCAAGAGAAATGCATTGTTTGAAAAAAGAAATAATTTGTGAAAGTAACCGTGAAGAAGTGATAGTCAACTGTAAAATCTTTTCGAATCCATTACTTTCTTTTTATAATCAATCAAGCTCGTTTTTATAAGAAAATACAGTTGGAATAGTTACAATAATATAAAAAAACATTTGGTTCTGTTTTCAATCTGGAGAGGTTGCAACATGCAACTGATGAAACCTTGTTGATGTCTTGTAAGAATTTTGAAAATTCTCTGACTGCTCTACTATTAATGTGAATAATTTATTTTTTGAGTTGACATTCTTGAAATGCTCATTACCAAAAGAAGCAAAATCTGTAATTAGTGTAGTGAATTACTTGCAGAAAATGGATGAATGTTTCCTAAATACTCACATTGCTTATAAAATCTTGTTAACTATCCCGACTACAACAAGTGCAGAATGAAGGTTCTCAAAGTTAAAGTTCATCAAATTTTTTTATGATCAACCATGTCACAAGAAAAATGGAATAAATTGACTATGTTATCAATTGAAAAAGAAATTAATGAACAACTTAATTAGCATTGTTAGTTCAAAAATTATAAAACAAGTTATTTTTAGTGATCATTTTGGACATGTTTATTTTATTATTCAATTATAATAGAAATATTTTGACTATTACGTATTGTTTAGTTTTTTATATTATCTTTAATGTATTGATTTAATTTGAAAAAATTATTATGTAACAAAAAAAATATGAACGCACATTATGATTTAGGGGCCTTTTTGTAGATTCAAGCCTAAAAGTTACTAGGATTGGCCATGTAGATAGGAGAAAACCTCAAGGCACAGTAAGAATTCACACGTGGAGAGATGATAGATGTGCATGCAAGGGTCAAAGGTAAATCTTATCCTAGATGGATTTGACCTTAGAATTAATCGTAATTAAGTTTTCGATTGATTGGAGTTGGTTCTAATTGATTGTTAAACCAAAACCCTCAAAATTACATTAGTTCAGGGTTTTATGGTTTTGGATCAATTGACCGGTGCCAACTTCAAACAACTGATGACTGATTCAACTCGTTAGTTGAGCTATGTTGCTTGGATAGTGAACAAATGACCTTGTTTGGTTGAACAGTCCACTAATCAACATAATTAATCGATCGAAACTAGTTGAGTCGAGTAGACTGAGTAGTGGACTCTCTACAATTGAATCAGGTTCCATTATTTTGGAGAACATCTGTTGATGCTATAGTGATTAATTTAAATGGAGTTATAGATGAAAGGTACAACGATGTAATTTGGATAACAATATTTTAGAGTAGTCGACTGATAATCAGTAGTTGATTGATCATTAATAGTACAACATAATGGCTAAAAACAATTGAGTTCATGTAGGCAACTACTTAAGGAGCTCAAGGGCTACAAATTGAAGTGAACAATAAGTGTTAATCAACGCCAACACTTTGCCAATTCTTAAAGCTTTCTTGTAACTTTTCTCCTTATAATTGTAGCCTCTTGTTGCATTCCTGAAAGATTTTTTAAGGATTTCTTTGGCTCTGGTAATTGATAAAAAAATAAAAAATAATAGATATTTGAGAGTGATCCCTTGGTATTTTGATTTCACCAAGTTAAAATTATAATGTTTAATCAGAATGATGGTCGGTATTGCACTTGTTCTCAACAAGTACTCAATCTAGAAACTATTCATCCCTTAGTCTTTCAATTCACCAAGTGCTATGGTTGTTTGATCGAAATGATGGCCAAGAATGCATTTACCCTTAAAAGGACACTCGACTAAGAAATATACATCTCTTGATTTTTCAATCTCATCAAGCCAAAACTATAATCTACTTATCAAAATGTTGACTAGGATTACTCTTTAAAAGATACTCGACTCAAAGAACAATCCTCACTTGTCTGATCGGATGGGCTCTCACTCGGTCGTTAAGTTTGTACCAGGGAAGCATCTTAATTAGTATGCAAACTAGGGTAACGTCTGCTCACCATTCTTCAAAAGGCTAGAGATCAAGATTTTATCACAGATTGAGCTAATAAGCAAAGTAAATTCTTTACTTTTTTAGCACAACAGCCAAAATTGTATGATTGCCTGTTCAACCCAAATATCAAAGGAATGCCCTTTGGTTATGGTTGAAGTAGTGCAAGATACCCTTTTGCCTTCGACATAACAAAAGTGAGCCTTGATATTTTGATCAATTGCAATCATTCTAACTCATCCATTTTTGAGCTCCATAGAGGTCTAATCTTAAGTTAAACATAAGTTGGGCTTTCAACCAATGGGCTTGAGCTTCTATCAGCAGCTTTCCAATTGGCTCTTCAATTTGTGATTTTAACCTAATGAACCCCACATAAAGCCTTGATCATCCTTATTATACTATACCTATTATATATTAGTTTTGTGTCAAGTCCTTTAAGGTTATGATTCAATTTTGTTTGCAAAGAAAATCAATTTTGTTTTTGACTAGGCTAAAAGCTGCTTTGCAAACATTTTTGGTGATTGTTTCAGATGAACAAATTCTGAAGTCAATAAGTAAAGGGGACAAAATTGAGGGATGGTTTTAGTTCTTGCAATGATTTTTTTAAAATATATTTTATGATGTTCGGTGAAACAACTTCACTAATTTATTTTACAAAAATTAAAAATATTTATTTGGTATTAATCATTTTAGTTTAAAAGGAAAATACTTTAAATTTTCTAATTTCATTCTTCTATGCTTTTATAAAGAAGCCTCCACCCATTTGAAGATCACCTTGGTCCATTGGCGGCCCATCTACACGAAGCCCAGTTGGGATTTGAATTATATATATTACTAATTTATGGAGTATGTATTAAAATTGTATATATTAATACATTAGTCAAAAATTATATATATAATTATAGTATATGACAATTCAAAACATATAATGTATTATGAGTATTTAACACCTCTGTGTATAACTTATAAATTTTAAAAAACTTTAATTATACAATATAAAATATTAGTATATAGACATATAAAACTATGGTATATGATCTTGTCCGAGAGTCGAGTCGACGGATGCTGGGGACGTGGCGCTCCCTGCTGGCTTCACGTAAGCTCCGGGATGACGTGAGCCTCCGACGAGAACCTGCAATAAAAGCCGAGTCGGGAAGGGGTTCCCGGCGACGACCCTCCGACGCTTAAGTCAGGCACCGGCGAGGAGAAATTGAAGCAGAATAACGAACTGTAGCTACAGTAAATGATCTTGCATACCTCCATCGAAGTCTGGGGGTCCTTAAATATGATTCCCGGGAGGCGCCTGCACGCTTCCCGAGCCGTGCACATTCCTCAAAGCATACCTCGGAATGAACGTGTCAGAAAAGCGTGTCTGGTGCCATACCTTATCGTCCGAACATATCTCTGACATGACAGTGGAAGCTTCCACCATACGATTCTCTGCCTGATCCGGGCGTCGACCATGCTGCCTATCGGCGGTGCTTGTCTCGAGGAAAATATCGCCAGCTACTCCTTTTGTCGGTTGCGGGTCGAGCGGGGAGAGTCGCCCGGCCAACCAGTGGCTCGGGCGATATAGTAACCGGGCCGAGCGGACTCTCCGCTCGGCCGTCCTTTTCCCACGCTCGGGAACTTGTGAGCGTCGGAAGCTCGACCCTGGCCGAGCTGTCATAGCACTAGTTCGGGTGCTGTCCGTGCCGATCAACCAGTTATAGGTGTCGATCGGTTGAACTCCTGCTATTGACTTTTGACTTTGACCTCCACAGTGCCATTGACCACTGTACGACTGGGCTCCCTCTCTAACCACCTGATCATGCCCATTCGACTAATTGATTATGAAAATCAATTTCCAATAGTTAATTCCTTGTTTCCGATGAGTTTCAAGAGGAAACACAAAGAACGTTGCTGTCGCTTGGGGTTCAGCCTCTTTGAAATCACCATGGAGTATTATTGAGAGGAAAGGATCAACATGCTAGGATAACGTCGACCACATGGTATTAATTTTTGATCTCTTCATTGCCATTTTCCTGCCACTACTGATCGCATTATTGGGTGCCCTTGAGCCATTGATATTTCTTTTGATGTTCAAATTGAAAGGGAACGAACTGCATAAAAAAAAAAAAAAAAAAGAATCTTTATGTTTGCTTCCAAACTTGAAATTTTGGACAGGTTGAATCTTCAGATTCACCTTTTGATAGTGAAGTTTGGCATTTTGGCTTCTTGTTTGTTTTTGTCAACTGTACTTATGATAATCTTATAAGCATTATTTTAGTAAAAGTATGCTTTATGGTAAGAAGACATTGCCTTTTAAGAAGATAAGATGAAGATGATTTTACTTCTAAAGGCCAAATTGATTACGAGATAAAAGGGAACCCTAATTAAGACTCGAGAAATTTTGATTGCAAGTGGTAGATTGAAGAGGAAAGCAAATGACAACAAAAAGATGAGTATTTTCAAATATTGACATGAGCTTGACTTACCATTACTATGAAAAATAAATCATAATAAAAGATGACTAGAAGTCAAAAAAAAAAAAAATGTGCTAAAGTTTGTGGGGTAGAAGAGAATTCTAATGTTGATGTTTTTATTGCTACTAATTTTATAAGAATGAAAAATGGATGGTGCATGGCAAAAAGTTGAAGCATTCTTTGAACTTGATGGGAGTAGTCACAATTCTAATAGTCAAAGATGGAAACTGATTGAGCTATATCTTTAATGTCAAAACCAATGTTTGTCTAGACCTGCTGCTATCCATTTGAGTTTATTGTTTTATCCTACAAAGTAGATACCCATGTTGGAGTTTCATTTCCTCCTTACCATTTTCATTTCGTGTGTTCACGCGGACCACTTAAATTTCTTGTGTCTATCCTAAATGACGACTATGAATCATAGCGACTGAATAGACGAGGAGGAAAAAAAACCATGAATGACTTGCAGATATGGACATCATGGTGGTCTCTCCATATATGCAGGTTACTTGTTGCACACGCACACAGTGAGAATTTCTCATTGTGATCTCATTATGATGACATTTTCATGCTTGCGCATCTAGTGACACTTTCATGCTTATATTGTCAAATTGTGCTTTTGGAAGAAGGCCAAGAGGAATATACAATTCGCGTTTAACAACTAGTTATACTTTGTCCACATATCGAATAGCAAGCAAAAAAAAAAGTCATTTTACATGGTATCAAAGCCAAAGAAATCATAGAAAAACAAAAGGACAACCTTTTTCTCATGGATCGTCATTGTTTGGAAATTACATCGCTCTTTGCGGGGGTGTTTCTTACATTTTTCATTGCAAATTTTATGTCACCGCTAACAAGCAGGTTGGTTCCACCTGTGTCTCTGTTGAGACCTTTGATCGAGCCACTGAGACACTATGGCCAATGTGATCACTCTCTTCCACTATCATTCACTTCACTGCAACACAACCAACAGTCGCATCACGCTGGTTATTGGGGAAGGGGCATCACGTTTTCTATTACTTTACATTTTGATTCTATGTTAGGTGTTTCATGCTTGGATTATAATCAGTTTCTCCAAGCCTAATGGTTTATTATTGATCCTGTTCAAAAATTGATGAGATGAAATATTAGGATATGGTGCTCTTGTTGACTGCTTATAGACTCTGCTCTTACGTACAGATTACGTCAATGCCGAGCTAGGGAAAGGGTTCCCGACGTTGTCCCTTCGACGCTCAAGTCAGTCACCGGCGATGTAAAAAGTAGAGCAACAAGAACAAGCACTGTAGAACAAGTAGTGTCTTGCGATGTCTACCTCCGTCAATGCTTGGACCTCCCTTTATAAAGAGCTCTTGTAGCGCATGTGCATGCTTCCAAAGGCGAGCACGCTTCCCAAAGTTTTTCCTGAAAAGACTTATTAGTAAAGTGTTCCTGACACAGTACCTTAACAAGTCCAGCATATATCTGAAGTGACAGTGGAAGCCTCCGCCATACGATCTTCTGTCTGACCATGCCGTCTGTCAGCAGTTCTAACTCCCAAAAGGATGTCGAGGGATGACTGTGGATCTCTCGTTAGGCTGAGCGACCATGCCTCTCAGCTGACACTTAGCGGACTTGGTACATCCGCCCGCTCGGCTGGCATTTCACCGCACGTGTGTCTCATCCGCTAGGCCGAGACCCCACTGTGTATGTCCTGAATCCTGTCGCTCGGCACGCCTTCCGCATATCTTTAGCATCTACTCCTTCATTGATCGTCGGCTATTCGGCGCGTCGCCGAGCCAGAGGTGATGTCGGATCGGACACCCTTTCTCTCGGTCGGACGACCCAATCGCTCGACCAGCCGATGATATCTGAGCATTGACTGCTTTGACTTTAACCTCCACTGTGACAATGATCCTCTATAGGATAGACCCCTCCTTATTAATTATCATTATAGATGATTGTACTTAGATGACTTGGTTGTATCTGATTGAAATAAATCAGAAGTTGCGTTGTTATTTTATAAGCTCTATAATACCATTCATATACACTAGAATGTTCAAATACAAGTGTAACAAAGTGCTAATGTCAGGAATAGTATATTTCTAAACTCCAATTTTTTACTCATAGCTCAATTTATCAAATTAGTTGTCGGATATGTCTCAACAAAATGGAGTAGCTAAATGCAAGGATGTACACTAATTGGAGATTGTTCATGCTTCCCTAATTGAAGCTCACATGCTCTTATGGTACTAGGGCAAAACTCTTCTCGCTATTGTATATCTCTTTAATCGTGTTCCAACTCATTTTATTAACTTCCAAATACTATTTCAAACACTTTCAGAAGTTGTTGTTACTCTAACCGTCCTAAACCTACCTACCTACCTCCCTATGTATTCGGGTGTGTTGCATATGTTCATTTTTCACAACACACTAGCACTATAATTATATGACTTAAGCCTTGAATTGTGTCTTTGTTGGATATGTTATTCATCAAAAAGGTTAAAGATGCTATCATCTCCTACTAAACACATATTTATTTAACTAATCCATAACATCAACTAAAATTTATTTAAATAGACTAAAAATCCTAAGATGTTAAAAACGAGAAAAAAATCTTAACAGAAAGGGAAAAAAAATCTTTAGAGCATTCGAAAAGGCCTTAAATAGTATTTTTTTGGGGCCTGAGACTAAGCTGGTACATGTTCTGCCTAATAAACAATCATAGATCTTTGAACGAGTTTTGATTTAAGTAGTTGAAACTTCTATGGTTCATCCAGAGTTAAAAGTTATGGTCTGTTGAAATTCAAATCCTTTTACAATAGTTTCCTCGAGTTGAAAAAATCTTATCTTTGAGTTTAGAATAGTATCATCAGCATCCATAGAAAAATGACTCAAGTGTTTCACATTAAAGACATTAGAAGTCTTTAAGTGACAAGGAATGCACAATCTGTAACATTATTGTTGGTGCAGGTTGCACTAATAATCTAACTCAAGTATGATGAATGACAAAGTAAGTTAAGTTAGGTTTAATATGATCTAACGATTTAACTAAGTGTGCAGGAGAAGTCCAGATAGGTCGACGGACTGACTGGATATCCGGCAAGAAATCTAGCTAGGTCGACGGGC
>JBBMJZ010413112.1:7360331-7374137 GCA_037833815.1 Zingiber zerumbet
AAAGAGCACTATTCGCATTTTTAATTTCTCTTCAATCGATCCATGAATCGATCGAAGAAATATATACGATTTTGAATCGATTGAAATGTAATTTCAAACGATTCAATTCAATTGAATCAATTGCTTAATCGATTCAATTGATGAACAGTATTAACTGTTCATCTTCTTCTTCGCGACAGAAGAAGAAAAAACGCGAGAGTGATCTCCACGTCAATTTTCATGCATTCAAAACTATGCTCTGATACCATTGTTGTATTTTGAGAGCATGAAACAAAAACAAAACAAAGTGGTAACCACTCACAGTGACCTCCCGAAGAAATCGCAGAAGAACCGCCAAAGACGTCGCTGCTGCTGTCGCCGAGAAGATCACCACTTGGAACCTCCTCAAACTTTTTCACGAACCAAATCTCAGTCTCTGGACGTTCTCTAACACTCGCTGATCACCTCACAACTTCGCTGCGCTCTCTGATCACCTCCGCTTCATTCGCTGCCCTTTCTCATTGCTTGGACACTCCTTTTATAGGAAGGTTGAGGAAGACAAAGGGGAAAGGACACCCCTTTGTCTCCTTGGTGTCTACAGTAACGAGACGTTTGCAGCAACAAGAGAGACGAACCCCTTTGTCTCCTGTAACACCCAAAAAAAATAAATAAAGAAGCACATGACAGACAGCCCAAGGCCCAATCTATGACTTCTATCATGGTGGCATGACGGTAAAAGATAACTACATTTGTCTCTAATATCCCTATCAATTTATTTTAGGACCAACGCGGATCTATGACTTCTATCATGTTCCTTATGTTAATCAGGAATGTCAAAAATAATGACTGATTAATTATACGAGTTGTATTTTCGGTCAGGTTTAACACGTTATTTTAAACGTATCTATAAAAGAGTCAATAAACTTTTTAAATTCGTACATAAATCTTACACTATTATTTTATGATGAGATTTAAAAAGAGTGACAATGTTTAAGAAAACAATATGCCAGAAAATACATGTAATAGCTGATTATGTTCTCTAATTTGGACCTTTCCGAGTAAACTATTCGATAGATTAAAAAGGAAATTTCTTTTTAGAAAAAAATACATGTAATAACCTAGGATAGTGGGGTTTTAATATAATTATAATTACAGATCAATTTTAAATATAGATCAATTAAAAAAATGTTTTTAAAAAATATATTAGTTCGGTTTATTGTGAGACAATGCCACCCCTCGTTTCCTCAATAACTTTTTAAAAGACTATCAGTTTTCATTTTTTTTTAAAAAAAAAAACTATTTTTAAATCAAACACTATTTTTAAGAAACGTGCATTTTTTTAAAAATAAAAATATAAAATACACAAATCATTAGTATAATTGATCAATTACTGGATAAAAATAAAAAAGGCATTTGTTTTCTTAGGATCTTTAAAAAGAGCATCTTTTTATTTATTTCAAAACAGCATTTCACACCATCTCAGTTATTTTTATCTTTAAAAATATTTTTATTTTGACATTATTATAACAACTATATAATATTTATCAGTAATATTGATAAAAAAAAATAAACTATATATATTGTAAGAGGTACAATTCATATTATCATAATTTAATTTTGATTAGTATTAGAAATAAAGTGTCCTGTAATAATTATGAACTGTAACCACCATATTTTATATAGTATTGATATTCTTAGGTAGAGTTAACGTAGTCGTGTATGAATTATCATCACTTCTAGGACACATGCGCGGGTAATAAATAGGACGCACTCTCATGTAATTAGGATTGTCATTTCTAGGTATATCATGCGTCCACATAGTTTGAATTATACGTGACATCGAACCATCTGTCAGGGCTCATACGCTTTTTGGATTTACTCGGGTCATTAGTGAGAATTTTCATAGGTTAGACCAATCGGCTGGTTCGAACAAGCGGATATTACTAAAATTAAAGTATGAATTATAATTACTATAACCTCAAAGGACATTTTTTTTAGAAAAAAAGCAAAGGTAAATGGGATGATAAATAAAAAGGATTTTTTTTATTTCCATAAATGGATGTCTTTTTTAACTTTTTATCCTTAGACTTTGTTTAAGTAGGAGGAGGGAAATAAAAAATATGGAAAGATTTTTACGGTGGAAATTCTTTTTTTATTTATTTTAAAAGCATTAACGGATGACTTATTTCCTTTTCTTTTATTTATTCGATGGATAAACGGATTTAGAAATTCGTCCTTTTAGTTACTTAATAGACTAACGGATTTGTAAATCCATTTTTGAATCCATTTTTATCATGATGTGGCGGCCCATATCATAAGGTGTCACGTGTAGTCAAGAGATTAATGTAGGAAATAAGATGATAGTCAAGGTTAAGAATAAAAATAGTAAAATAAAATAAAGTTACTTGCTACAATTATAGTCTAGTCCTTTATTAGCACACGGGAAAACAATCAGATCAATTTTTTTTTTCTTTCGTTCAAATCAGACGGAAAACGATTTTCTTCCTTTCCTCTGACGTTGCCTTCAGAACCAAATTTCCATACTCGGGTACTCCCCACCACAAGCCCTTTACCCATGGTCGTCAAGTTCCCGTTCGTCTCTCTCCCGGGTCTCAATCCCACATCGTCGGCGAGAGAAGGAAGCGGAGATGCCCTTACATCGTCGGCGAGAGAAGGAAGCGGAGACGCCCCTACGAGACGTGGAACGAGCCGTAGAAATAGCGCAGTGCATGCATGGCGGGATCACCATAAGGCAACGATGGCGGTTGGCCTCCTCCAGATGGAGGAGGAGCCTCGCCTAATGGAAGTATCTCAACAAGGAGCAAGAGGTCGCGGGGTCCCCGAGGGCGAACGCGAGGTCGCTCACGATCTTCAGCAACTCCGTCACGATCCTAACGAACACCTCCCCAAGCCTCCTCGCCCTCTTCCTCCTCTTCTCGGCAAGTCCGGTAGAGGACTAGACACTGCTCCCGGCGTTGCTATCCTTCTGAGGCTTCTCGCCGCCACCTCTCCCTCGTTTCTCTTCGATGGGTTAGAGTCGAGGGATGAAGATCTTTCCCGTAGCGTCTCTGGGCTTCGAGATCGTCGGCTTTGTTGGCGCGGTGGAAGGAGAAGAGGCGGTCCGCCACGGGATCTTCTCTTACTTAGTGAGGAGCTCCTTGACGGAGCTCTCGATGTAGCCCTGGAAGCGATGGCGACTGAAGCTCGGCCGCGCATGGACCAGTGCGCCTCGTTGCCCCACGGAAGGGATACAAGACAAGTGTCGATGGATCGTTTCGCTCATCATCCACGAAGAAGTGGAGGCCGTCACCGTTGGAGATAATGCGATTCTCTTGTTTTTATTATTATTTTTTAATTTTCTTTTCCATCTTTCCCTTCGTATATATTTTTATTGTATCTCTCCTTAAAATTCATTTCGTTTTTTTCTTTTCTTTCCCTTACCCATCCTTAAAATTGATTTGTTCCAGTCATCAATTCTTTTCCTTCTCTTTCCATCTTTGGGAGGAGACTCCTTTGGAAGAGCCTTAATTATTTGATTACATATTTAGTAATCCATTACATTTAACTTAATTTAATATGATGCATCTTTTAAATCCATTAATATATATATATATAATTATAAATATTCCCTTTAATGTCAAACTGTTGACTTATTGTCTCTTCGACGTAACTGCTTACGTTGAATTCGTTGTACCGATTCAGAAGCGTAGAAAATTCACCTTCCAACATCCACAGTGCACTTGCTCATCTTTGCTACTACTGCATGCGTCACGCGTGATCTAGTTGCAGACGACTTGACCAACTTCATCATCCGGTCATATAAATACAATCGCAAATGCCACCACCTCTTCGTCTTCATCTCCCTCATCCAATCCTACAAATTAAGGTAATAAAAAAAGGTTCGGGATCGATGGTGATGAAGCCGACAGTGGTGCTGTATCCATTGGTTGCCATGGGCCACGTGGTGCCCATGGTCCAACTAGCCAAGCTCTTCATTCGCCACGACTTCGACGTCGCCGTAGTCCTCATGCATTCCCACCTCAAGCACCCCTCCTTCGATCCCTTCATCGCTGGTATTTCCGCCACCCAGCCTTCCATCACCTTCCACCAGCTCCCACCGCCTACTGACTCCGTCGCCAACCCAGCCAGTCAACGATTATTGGACTCCGTGCGGCCGAACAACCCCCAGCTCCTCCAATTCATCTCTTCCTATCGCCGGGACTCCGACATACGTGCCGTTGTTCTAGACTCGTTCTGCGCCGACGCTCTAGACGTCACTGCTAAGCTCAGACTCCGCACCCACTTCTTCTTCTCTTCCGGTGCCTCCGATCTCGGCGTTTTCCTCTTCCTCCCGACCATGCACGCTGCCATGGATGTCAGCTTCGGAGACCTCGGCGACGCGCCGCTTCACTACCCGGGGATGCCCCCTATCCCGGCCTCCCACTTGCCCAGCCACATGATGGAACGCGAAAACAAGATGTTTAAGAAGATGATGCGCATATTCGATCGTTTACCCGACGCCGACGCCATCCTTATCAACTCGTTCGATCACTTCGAAGCAGAGGCCGTCGAGACTCTTCGAAGTGGGGTGTGCGTTCCGGGCCGTCGGATGCCGAGAGTCTACTGCGTCGGTCCGTTGGTCGTCGACGCTAGCGGAGAAAGAAAGGGCGAAAGGCCCGCGTGCTTGGAGTGGTTGGATGCGCAGCCACTCGGCAGCGTGATGTTCCTCTGTTTCGGTAGCATGGGCTCGTTCTCGGTGGATCAGCTGAAGCAGATTGCGACTGGCTTAGAAAGGAGCGGGCAGCGGTTCCTGTGGGTAGTCCGGGCTCCTCCTAGTGGTGAGGGAGTGAATGTGATCCTGCATCCGTCGGAGCCGGACTTGGATGCTCTGCTGCCGGAGGGATTCTTGGAGCGGACCAAGCGGAGGGGGATGGTGGTGAAGTCGTGGGCGCCGCAGGTGGAGGTGCTGAATCATGCTGCGGTGGGGGGTTTCGTGACGCACTGCGGGTGGAACTCGACGCTGGAGGCGATCACCGCCGGGGTGGCGATGGTGGCGTGGCCGCTGTACGCGGAGCAGCGATTGAACAAGGTGTTTCTGGTGGATCAGATGAAATTGGCGGTGGCGATGGAGGGGTACGACAAAGAGATGGTGATGGCGGAGGAGGTGGAGACGAAGCTACGATGGGTGATGGAGTCTGAGGGAGGGAGGGAATTGAGGGAGCGAGCGGCGGAGATGAAGATAAAGGCGGCGGACGCTATGCGTGAAGGGGGGTCGTCGCAACTGGCTATGCTCGAAGTGATTGCTAAAGACCTCGACAAGTTCAGCTCTTGAGATAATATCACGGCGATATGCTCCTTTTCCACAATTTTTTTTTCAATCTATACTTTTAGAAATAATAATAATAAATGACTCACTAACCCTAAATGTTTCTCACTGCTTTACAGCCGAATAAAGAAAATAAACCATGATGACCTAACAATATGCTAGATGTAACGATTTTATTCTCCGAAGATTTGATATCTACTCTTATGCACTGGAAATTTACCACTTATATCGTGATGGTAGAAAGTTATAATATAGATAAAAATATATTTTATATCTTAATAATTGTATCATCCAAGGAGACTGACAACTTCGATTATTATGATAAAAGACGATTCGTTCCTAACCTAATATGATGAAGGTAAATTATAGGATTACTAGTTCGGACAATGATTAATACATAAGGGAGGATAACAATCTGGCTACTGATCAGGATTTAACTCCCAGATTTTATTATAATAATACTTTATATACTAATCATTAGTCCATCCTAATAGAACTGACAACTTTCCTTATATTATTTCAGTATGTCAAAATTAACGACTTATTAATACTATAGGAGTTGTATTTTCAGTCAAGCTTAGCACAATATTTTAAACATGTCTCTAAGAGGACCACTAAACCTTTTAAATTCATATAAAAATACTGCACGACATTAGATCGAATGCAAAGTTCTAAAGTTACATGATCTCTCGGTTAGCAATTGATTAAACAAGACTTTAAAACTTACAGATATAAAAATATATTAATAATCAGGAAAATATGATGTTCTAAGTTTTTTTAATGGTCTGTCAGGCCACGACAGACTGTCGAAAATAATAATAGTTCATTAATCTGATTATGTTACCTGAGTTGGACCTTCTCAAGTAAATTATTCGATAGATGAAAACGAAGATTCTTAAATAAAAAATGCATGTAATAAATTGGAATAAAATGGCATGATATTTTGATAAAAAATAAAAAAGGTCATTTTTTATGATTTCAATAAAAATAGCAGTGCTTTTAACTCTTATCCTTAATTATTTGATTAAAAATATGTTTCTTGATCTCGTCCGGAGATCTGAATAAGACGGAGGTCGGTTGTACTGTCTTCGACGTTGATGGTAGGTCGTTGAGGTTCTCTGTTGACGTGGTACCGCACGGAAGATCTCCCCCGGGTGGATGTCGGAGGATGCTGACTAGGATGGTGAAGCGAGAATCCTCTGCGCACACTCAAACGAGCACACGGGGCGTTAGAGACCAATAACCAGGAAAAAAGTCCCCAGAGCAGACCCTCCGACGCTCAAGTCAGGTACTTTTTCCCCAAAAGAACAGTAAAATGAAAGGACGAAAGTAAATGACAGATGCGAAAAGGGCAGTGAGCGTACCTCCGTAAGGGAGAAAACTTCCCTTTTTATATGTCAGTGAGTACTTCTGGAACTTGACAAGTGTCAGGGAATGTCGAGTGTCAGGACTTGTCTATCAACGAATGACACATGACCTCCTCTTACTGGCTATGGGAGTATTTCTTTCAGCTTTGAACCTCCGACTATCGGAATATTCCCTGACATATGACAGTTATTCTCTGACAGGTGGTTACGATTCTCTGGCTTGTTTGTCATCTAGTGTCTGCTCAACTTGGTTGATTTCCCCTTACCTATATATCCAACCCTGTAGATCTTAACCTACGTATTCAACTTTGAGAATCCTGACCTGCGTGTCTCATCCTGTAAACCCTGACCTGGTAACTAGCCTTGCAAGTCCTGGCCTGTGTAACCAACCCTGTAAACCTTGGTCTGCTTATATAGCCCTGTAAATCTTGACATTTTGTCCAGCCTTGTAACCTTCGACCCGTGTATACAACTTCGAGAATCCTGACCTGTGTGTCTCACTCTGTAAGTCCTGACCTGTGTAACTAGCCTTGCAAGTCTTGACCTATGTGATCAACCCTATAAACCTTGGCCTGCTTATATAGCCCTGTAAATCCTGACCTGTTGTCCAGCCCTGTAACCTTCGGCCTCTGTTTCCTGACTTGCGCATACCTTGCCCTGTGTGTCCTACCTTGTACGTCCCGATCTGTGCTCCTTGACTCACACCTCCTAGGCTGTACGTCCTGGTCGATACTTCCTGACCTACTTATCCTGTCCTGTATATCCAACCTTGTATGCATTAGCCGGTAAACCCTAACTTGTAATCATTGATCTACCTCTCTTGGCCCACATGTTCTGATCCATACATCCTGGCTTACAAGTCCTGATTTGCAAGTCCTGCCCTGTAAATCCTGTCTTGTATGTCCTGACCTGACGATAATAATTAGCAACTTTTGTCAATCCCATTCTCCCCAATGACTTGACTGCCACGTCCCCTTGCTTCTGTCCGCCACGTCCCTCTGACTTCTGACAGCCACGCCCCTTGACTTCTGACCGTCACGTTCCCTTGACTTCTGACCGTCACGTTCCCTTGACTTCTGACTGTCATGCCCCCTTGACTTCTGACCGTCATGTCTCCCTAACTTCTGACCGTCACGCCCCCTTGACTTCTGACCGCCACGTCCCCTTGACCTCTACCTGACCGGCTTCTCTGGGCCTACCTTTATGCACCAGATCATTGACCTATGTTAATTTAATATTAATTAGTGTTAACTAAAGATAAAATATTCATATTATAAAAGTTATAAAGTTCTACATTACTATATTATTAATGTTGATAAGAATTGAAGTGTTAGTATAACATGATATTGATCAGTATTATTTAAAGATGTACTTATATTGTAATAGCTATGAATTATAGCTATTATAATAATATTTATTAATATTGATCAGAATTAAAGTACCCGTATTACCGTAACTGCATGTTCATAATTGTTTTAATAACCTTAAAAACTAAGGATAATTTTAAAAAGTAAAATATATAAAAATAAGTTGGGGTTTTTTTTTTTTTTTGGACGACGATGACGACGATGCTGATGATGATGATGAACTTTTTTTTTATTTATGTTTACACGTGACATAATTATCTGGTAACAAAGATTGATCTGATAAAAATGTTGGTGTTGTAAGGTTGTAAATATAGTCCCACATTGAAAATATATGGAAAAGATCATAGGTTTATAAGAGAAGGATATCTCCATTGGTATGAGGCCTTTTGGGTAGAGTCCAAGAGTAAAACCATGAGGATTTAGGCCCAAAGTGGACAATATCATGTCATTGTGGAGATATCTAAATTCTTTTCGATCGAACAATTGGTATCATAGCCCAATAATAGCATTAAACATATCTAACAAAAGTGCAATTTATCCAAATAAACAATAATTTTTTTTAAAAAAACTCTTTGAAGGATGAGGGCTTTCAGTGTAATTAAATATCAACACTTGAAAGGATAAGAACTTGCACAAGCTCAGATAGCACGTTCCACAAGCACAGATGCCCTGCCATCCAGATGCTGAACTTTTGGAACATGAAAACACCTGCAATTGGTGCAGCAATCTACAATTACCAGGAGCCTTCAAAAATTCGCCAAGATATTCTATCTCTTCCATAAAATTAATCAGACGTTTCTTTGGAAGGTAGGACTTGTCCATTGAACCTGGATAGCAAACCTCTGGCCCCAGTAAGAACAAGCAACAAATTACATGCTCCTATTGCATCTTGCTTACATGAACATCAAAAGCTATGTACCTTGAGAAGCAAATCCAAATAAAACATTGCAAGATGAGACCTTCACTTCCAGCATGTCTTCATGCATCATATGACACCGGAAATCATAGGAGAAGTAAGAGGTAACACAATATGCACTCAATACTCACCACTCTAGAAAATCTACCAAGAGTTTAGAGTGATAATAAGAAGATAAATCTTCTAACAAGTTTAAAAGCTCAAATATATTTAAATTTAAAAAACAATCTCTTTGCTCCCAACAATACAAAGTAGAGCCTTTATATGAGAGACTTGGAACAACCCTCCAAGATGAGTCAAAATGCATTAAATGTGGTTTATATTTTCTAAGGTCTCATTAAACTACGGTAGTGTTTAGCTTAGGGGTTTAAAAATGAGGAAATGGAATAATAAAAATATAAAGTGTTTGATTAATGGGTTTGGAAATAATAATTTTAGAATCATTCTAAAATAATTTGAAATGAACAAAACCTAATTAAAGGGATGAGTTTAGAATTCACTCTCATCTCCAAACCCTTGTTTTTGTCTTCTCCCTGGGTGAACCTATGTGTTGCCGCTGTCCCGTACCCAATGAGGCTCTAGGAGAGACCACTGGTGAGTGGCTTTCTCTCCTCCTCTCTTCTTCTCTCTCTCTTTATCTATCTCTCCTCCCTTGGCCTCTCCTGCGCTTACATTGTGTCGCCCGAATGAAGCCAAACACGGAATTGCATCGCTAGCGAGCAACGATCCTTTCTTAATTCGGCTGTCACCCTACCTTTTATCCTTCTTTTTCTTCTCACGTATCGGGCTAGTACTAAGATGTTCTGTGTGCCAAGATGTTCCCTTTTACCCTTCTTTGAGGTCTTCATTCGTCTAATTCTTTCCTCTTTCATGCTAAGAACCGGGAGGATGGGGGAGAAAGTGCACCCTTGTCAGTCATTGCTATTCTACAATTTGTAGGCATATCATCAACCACATTAGTCACTATGTCCATGATAGGTAACTCAGAAGCAAGAACATCAGTATCCATGTGCATGTCCATTACAGATTGTATTTTTTTTATTTTATCTTATACATAATGGATGGATTCAAGATGAGTGAGATTGGGCTTGAATTATGAGTTTTCTGGGCATTTAAGGATGAATATTTATTTTTTTTAGTGGTTATTTTTCAATACATGTGAGTTTTATTTTCGTTAAGAAACTTAGTATGTTATTGATATCATTTCTTCTAATATACATGAGTTTAATAATCCTGTATGTTGGATCGAGATGTACTAGAGGGGGGTGAATACACTCGACGTTTTTTCACACTTTTTGGAGAATAGAGAATAACGCAGTGAAATAAAAGAAAGGAAAAAAGCAAACAAATGTTGACACTTTTGGTTTATTTGGTTCAGAGCTTTTGACGACTCCTACTCTAAGGCCCACGATCGTTGATCGCTTTCGTTGGGCAATCTACTATCGGTTCGAATATTACAAGTATATTGAATTACAACTTTGTAGATTACCCTTTTATCGATCGCTTTTGGATCTTTCCTAAGGCCAGAAATGTGATTGAGAGATGCTTTGACTTGTTAAAAGGGTGACGGAAAATATTAGCTTCCCCCTCAAGTGCGCATTATTTTAGCATGTTGCCTTTTACATAATCTGATTTGAAAGTACATGAGTTTTGATCCACAAGAGTTGGAACCACTTGAAGAAGATGACATGGAAGATGAACACTTTGAAGATGATAAATATGTGACAAGTATCACCCCGACCAATAGAAGAATGAACCAACTTTAAAAATACGTTGGCACTTGACATGTTTAATCATTGGAGAGAAAGATCATATCCTTGACCATTTATAGGGCAAGGGGATATGTTAATGATCTTGTTAGTGCATTTTCATGAATGTTTCAACATGTTTGTCATGTTTAAGAAGACGACTATTCTATGAACTTATTTCAGTAATTGATATTCATTTATTTTAGTAATTGTTTTATTTTAGTTTATATATTATTTATCATCAAATAAATTTTATTTCCTAATAAATTTAGTATCATATGTTACAGTTTCTTGTAACCATAGACCTTTTTACTCATTACTTTTAATGATTTGGCAGCATTATATGTTAGGATAGAGCAAGATCAAAGAGTTCGAGGATGTGGGAGAAATAAATACTTCTAGACAAAGAATAAGGTCCAAGTATTAACTGCAACTCTTCAAGATATGACTTATGATCCTTCATGGAAGACAGATGGTGGTTTTAAAAGTAATTACATGGATGAGCTGCATAGAAGAATGCTAAAAAAGATCCCTACTCTTACAAAACAAATTACACCTCATCTTGAGTAAAAAATCAAGTGATTAAAGACAAGATTTCATATTATTAATGACATGTGTAGGCAAAGTGGATGTCAGTGGAATGATGTGGAGACAAAAATAGCATGTGCAAAGCAATGGTTTGATAGCTATTGTTGGATAATTTTATATATTGTGTCTAATATTTTTTACTCTCTCGAATCTTTCATTTCATATTTCCTTAAGCTTTTTTTATCATGTATATTTTTTATTTTATAGTCTCACAAAGAGGTGAAAGGAATGTGGGATTTCAAATTTCCATATTTGAATCAACTTGAATTAGTCTATAAAAGGGATAGAATTACCGGCGTTGTTATTAAGGGTCTGTAGATGCTATTCATAATTTGGAAGTTGATCAAAATAATGAAAGTGGAGGTCAAAATCTATACACATTCTACAATTCTTCAAAAGAGTATCAAGAATACAATACTGTGTATTTTAAATCAAAATCAAGCCCAACTACTTTACACAACACTGATGTGACAAAGTCAGCTACAAAATAAAAATAACCATTAAAAATTGGAGATAAAGTTGAAAAAAAAAAACCAATAGTAGCACACTTGTATATTGGGACACAACTACACGACATGAATAGTGGATTTTGCACTATTGTGGTAGAAGAGAATTTGTAGGAAAAAATGGCTTCAGAAAGAATGAAAAATGTGATTATTGAGCTAATGAACCTTAGTCTTCCTAGTGGTGATTCAAAGTAGCTAATATATTCACTGTAAATAAGGACACGATTGATGTGTTGTTCTTTAGAGCTATGAAGGAATTACGTGGTTAGTCTATTCGTCCCCTCTAGATAATGGTACTGGATTTTGTGGAAACTACTTTGAGGATGGCTGTTATGCTGAATTTTGTGATAACAATGCTGGTTTTTGTGATAGTCTTGCTAGATTTTGTAAAAACTACCTTGGGGATGACTATTATGCTTTATTTTGTGGTAGCAGTGCTGAGTTCTATGATGGTCTTGCTAGATTTTATGGAAACAACTTTTCCTTCTCCCCACCTCGTCAATAGTCAATATGCGTTGTTTCTGTCCGGAAGCTGAGTCAGACGGAGGTCGGCCACGTTGCCCTCGGCGTTGACGGAAAGTCCCTGCGGATCCTCACTGTCCGAATCCTTCGAGGAGGCGGTCACATGGGCGGATGACAATGGTGACGACTAGGACGGAGAAGCAGGTATACTGCGCACACTCAGACGATCCCCCGGAGCGTTAGCGACCACGAACTAGGGAAAAAGTCCCCGGAGCATGCCCTCCGACGCTCAAGTCAGGTAGTTTTTCCCCAGAAGAACAGTGAAAGGACGAAAATAAAAAACTGGATGCCAAAAAGGTGAGTGAGCGTACCTGCGTAAGGGAGAAAGCACCCCTTTTTATATGTAAATGAGTATTTCTGGAACCTGCTAAGTGTCAGGGAATGTCGGGTGTCAGAGCTTGTCTGGTAACAAATGACAGGTGGCCTCCTCTAAATGGCTACGAAAGCATCTCCTTGGCTAAGAATCCCCCGACCATCAGCATATTCTCTGACATGTGCCAGTTATTCCCTGACATGTGGTTATGATTCTATAGCTTGTTTGTCATTTAGAACCCGTTCGGCTTATTTGACTTTCCTTGACCCATGTATCCTGCCCTGTGTATCTTGACCCACGTGTCCCACCTCAAGCATCCTGACCAGCGTGTCCTACCTTATCTGTGCTCGCAGCCCTGAAAAACCCTGCCCTGTGTGTCCCATTCTACGATTTTTGACCCGAGCGTCTTGACCTGTTCAGACCTGCACGCACCTTACCCGTATGTAGTATCCTGCCAGTCCTGACCTGTTCAGACTGCTTCTTATTTTGTATGTTGCGCTCTGTACTGTAGGATCGTTGGCCGGCTAGAAGGGGGGTTGAATAGCCCTGAAAAAATAAGACAACCCTTTCTCAATCTTTCAACAGAACACTTGTAAAATAATTAACGAAATAATTAAAAGCAGAAAGTAAACGAGGCACCAGACTTTTGACTTGGTTACAACCGGCGAGGTTGTTAATCCAAGGAAGATGATCGCACTAGAATTTCTCCTTCAGGCGGAGAAGCCTCTTTTACAACAATGTAGGCACAAAAAGAAGAAAGCTATTCTAAGCAGTCGAAGCGCACAAGTGTTGTTACAAATTTTGAACTGATGAATAGCTTCTAAATCAAGGCTATATTTATAGCCTTGGTCGAGGCGCCTGGAAGGGTTTCGGGCGCCTTGGGAGGGATAAGTTTTATCCCCTAACGTTCAGATCGCGGGTTGACCGCGACCTGGCGAAAATCCACTTCCGGGCGCCCGGACCATTAAGTCAACACCTGTTAACTTTTTGGTCTGGGCTCTCGGCTTCGTTTCAGCCCGACTTTGGTCCCGGTCTTCGGCTCCGGATCCGCTCGCATGGGTGATCTCTGCCATCAGGAAAAGGGCTCACTTGAGCCCAACTTCCGGTCTTCTCGAGCAAGCTTCCCTCCGGCTTCTCGTCCCTCGGAATCGCCGTGTGGTTCCTTCTCGTCTAC
>JBBMJZ010413112.1:7394728-7420809 GCA_037833815.1 Zingiber zerumbet
ATTTATAAGTAAGCATCTCTTGTAAAATATGAGCAACACCAAATCCCTCTAAAGCCCAAACTTCCATTTCTCCTACTCGTTGTCCCCCTTGCTTTGCCCTTCCTCTAAGGGGTTGTTGTGTAACAAGTGCGTAATGTCCACTAGAACGTCCATGGATTTTATCATCAACTTGATGAATTAATTTTAAAATATAGGACTTTCCTATTAAGACAGGTTGTTCGAAAGGATTTCCTGTTCTTCCATCAAATATTCTGCTTTTTCCCGGATATTCCGGTTCAAATACCCATGGATTTTTTGTTTGCTTACTGGCTTCATATAATTCGAATTGGCCTAGTTTCTCCTCAACAAATAAAGGCTTGGGCCAATAAAATCTTTTCCATATGAATTGACACAATATGAAAGATGGTTCGCTATGGTACACCAATACCGAAATCACATATCATAAACCATATTAGAAGCTTTAGTATATAAAAAAATTATATCCATGTTGTACAAAAATTTTGATATATTAAAATTTAGCTATATTGATTTTTGATATGATATAAAATTTTATATTATCGAATACTAAACTATTAAATTGTATACCTATATTGTACCGAAATTTTTGGTATATCAAATTATTAATATATTTTGGTATTATATATATCAGTACGAATGTTGTTTCAAACTTAAGTATGTTCGGATGTTGTTTCAAACTTAAGTATGTTTAGTATGATGTTTTTTACCAGAATTTAGGTTTTAAGCATAAATGAAACGAGATCTATTTTGGAGGGTACCAAGGTTTAGGTACAAGTAATCTTTAAGAGAGGAAGTAAGGAATATTCTTGCTCAATCGATTGTCTTTTAAGAGAGGAACAGTAGAATTAATTAGCTGCCTCTGATTAACTCGATTGCTACCCCATCAAGCCAACTACTGCTTCTATCTTTGACCGTATGCAATCCTTTCGGCTAGCATTCACATAGTCTTTGTTTTCCATGTGGATTGACACTATATGAAAGATGGTTCGATATGGTATACTGATGCTATATCGAAATCTCATATCATATACTATCTCAAAACTTTTAGGAAAATTATATCTATACCATTTCAAAATTTTGATATACCAAAATTTACTATACCGATTTTCGATATAATATAAATTTTATACTGTTTACACTTAAATTTCAATATGAGTACAATATATTGAATACCAAACTATTAAATTATATACCGATACAGTATTGAAATTTTCAGTATATCAAATTTTTAATATATTTTGATACGGTATATTTGATTTATAAAAATTGTTGATATTTTTTTACCCCCATAATAATGATGTTGAATGAGATAAAAAAATTAAATAAAATTAAATGGTTAAATGAGAAAATAAACAAAATTAAATACTGAAAATAGACTCGACTCGATTATTTTTAGAACAACAATTCATTCACATCTAAATTTTGACACTTAAATCATAATATTTAATTTTACTCCAAGTTAATTTAAGGTAAAACCACGTCGTTGTACCTAATACATACCCACTCATTCATAATGCACGTTTCACACCCTATTACATGCCCACTCATTCAGATTGCACGTTTCACATTCAGTTCATGTGGGACCCACGTCTAATATTCTCAGAACCACACGTAGGAGAAGAAGAAGCTGGGTTGCATTTAGTCGGTGCCAGGCACCATTCGGTCGGTAAGAGAAGACGATCTCACTTTCATCCTTTCACTCAGTGCTCTCTATGAAGGATCGCAGCAATTAAGGCGAAGAAGCCATGGCGGCAGCTCGAAGGATAACCTCCTCTCTCCTCACCTGCTCGTCTTCTTACTCTTCACCGGCCCTCGTCTTATCTCTGCTTCGCCAAGGATCAGGTGCGCCATCCCAAGGACATTTGGATTTGTTTGTGCTTGAATTTGTGCTGTCAGGATCATGTGAAGGTGATCGATGGGATTAGAGTGATCGACCGTGTCAAAATCTCATCTTTCTTTTAGATTTTTCTTTTCGAGGTGTAAAATAGGAACATCATGTTAGAAGAGGAAGAATAATCATTGTATTTTTTGTGGAATAAACAAGAAAATGTGAGCTTTCATCTATGAAAATTTTGAGATATCTTCTTCATTTGATTTTTCTGCTCCTAAAAATCTTAAAACTTCGTCTAGAAGTTGTTTCCAGATTAAAATTTAGGGTTTTTGTTTGTTTCGAGCTACTTCTGATTGGTTTGTTGCCGATAGAAGTTTGAAATGCAATGATTTCAACTTATCAATGGAATTGGAGTAGTTCATGTACTAATGGAGTCAATTTCTGGAAGCAGAGTTTCATCCTTTTGTGTTCACCATATACAAGGTTACTGACTTGGGATGATCTAATTGTCCAGCAGCAAGAGTTCTTCGAGGGGTTAGCACTTCTTCTTTGATTGAGGAACCAATTCACCCTCCAGTTCAAGTAAACTACACACAACTTTTAATAAATGGAGATTTCGTGGACTCAGCTTCAGGTGGATTCTTCAGCTTTTTTTGAGACACAATCTTAACTTATAATAAATAGACTTTTGAACAGGATGTTCAGCTTAATTTTTGTGCTACTTAAAAATTGTTACCTGAATCATTTGGTACCAGGAAAGACTTTCCCAACCTTAGATCCTAGAACTGGGGAAGTGATTGCACATGTTGCTGAAGGAGATGCAGAAGATATCAACAGAGCTGTCATTGCTGCTCGCAAGGCATTTGATGAAGGGCCATGGCCCAAGATGACTGGTTATGTAATGTTTTAAATTTTTCGTTCCAAGTTCTTTTCACGCCTTCTTCTGTTTGGATCTTCTTTTTAACAAATGGCAAGTTGTAACTCACCTCAAATCGTGGGCACAGGAAAGGTCATGCATTCTTAATCGGTTTGCTGATCTTATTGAGAAGCACAATGATGAGATTGCTGCACTAGAAAGTTGGGACAGTGGGAAACCTTATGAACAGTCTTTTCGGAGTGAAATTCCAACAGTAGCACGGTTGATGAGATATTATGCAGGTACAGTTATACATATATCTGTGATCTAATTTGATCTTAACTATTTATTTCTCGATGATAGATGTCTAGTTATCTTAATCTTCCAGGATGGGCAGACAAGATTCATGGACTCATAGTGCCAGCTGATAGCCAACATCATGTGCAGGTTTTGTACGAGCCAATTGGTGTTGCAGGCCAAATTATCCCCTGGAATTTTCCACTTCTTATGTATGCTTGGAAGGTAGGACCTGCACTGGCTTGTGGGAACACAATTGTGTTAAAGACCGCAGAGCAAACTCCTCTATCAGCACTTTATGTATCGAAGTTACTTCTTGAGGTTTGATTCGGATCTCACATCCCCCTTTTTACTCTACTTTCATCATCCCACTTCTGCATTCTATGTCCTAATCATGCCTTTTTACTAAAATGATGACTAATTCCATGGTTATGTGTAACATTCACCAAGTCTCTGTCTATTGGCATGATCCCGATCCAGCTCTTGCAGTTTCATTTTGTGAACGTTTAGGCATCGTAACAAGTATTTGCAATATTGTGTTCTTCCAAACTCTTTTTAGGCCAGGTGATACAGGCAATTTCATATACATCAATCTGATGCAAAGTTTCCAACACAATCATATGTTCTCTTTTGTTTGAAAAAAAAAAGAAGAAAGGTCAAATATTAAAGCGAAAGAAAAGGATATATAACTTATAAACAGGTATATTGAATCTCTCGCTGCTGGACTAGTGAAAACTAGTTTTATAGAAGAGCCACATTTGTTACTTGAAAGAAAAAGGATGTCTTGATCTTCGCCCACCTTTATTTTATCTTGTTAAGCTGGTTTATGTCTACAATGGTTTAGGCCGGTCTCCCTGCTGGTGTCTTGAACGTGATATCCGGATTTGGCCCAACTGCTGGGGCAGCCATTGCTAGTCACATGGATGTTGATAAGGTAACATAGATTCATTGTTTTTTCTTGGATTTGTGGTATTTAAGAACCAATGGATTCTGTATCTTATGATGACAGTTATTGTATGTCGATTCTGCATCTTATGTTTCTGATAACTTCCTAAATCGAACAGCTTGCTTTCACTGGATCTACTGATACCGGAAAGATTGTCCTCGAATTGTCTGCAAAGAGCAATCTAAAGCCAGTGACACTAGAGCTTGGAGGAAAATCTCCTATGATCGTAATGGACGATGCTGATATTGATAGGGCTGTAGCACTTGCACATGTTGCTTTATTCTTTAATCAGGTTCGCATAGTCATATGCATTCGACTTACTGGAGAATGTCTGCCTACCTATTTACCTACATAACCCAATTTATACAGGGACAGTGCTGTTGTGCCGGGTCTCGCACTTTCGTTCATGAGCGTATATACGATGAGTTTGTAGAGAAAGCAAAAGCCCATGCCTTAAAACGCATTGTTGGAGACCCCTTTAAAAAGGGTGTTGAACAAGGTCCTCAGGTATCCTCCTTTTTCTGTCATTGTTCTGCCATATTTGTTTGAGTCTTGATTTATGTGCTCATACTAATTTTCATCTCATTCGATTGCTGTTTGATCGTGCATAACTCGTATAAAACATGTATGGAAAAGTCGTCTAGTTCTGAAACCTGTCCATATTGGTTATGGTTAGCAACTTAGCATGATGAGTACTTTCGTTCTTCACAAATATATCAGATTGACGAGGAGCAGTTTAGCAAGATCTTGCGTTACATCAAGTCGGGAATCAACAGTGGTGCTACGCTAGTAACAGGCGGAGATCGAATGGGAAACAAAGGTTATTACATTCAGCCTACCATCTTCTCTGATGTACAGGTATGGCCTTGTCCTGAATTGGATCTATAAAGGTTTGGTAAACTCTCAATCTGCATTTGTGATGACAGTTGTGATACTTGAAATTTATAGGATGGAATGAAAATAGCACAAGATGAGATCTTCGGTCCTGTTCAATCGATCCTTAAGTTCAGGCAAGTGCAACTCTGTCGAAATATATGGTTTTCTCATAAACTCTCTGCCTCATTCTGTGCCGGTTCTATTCTCAGTAATCACCATAGTTCCTTTGGTGATGGCAGGGATCTGAATGAGGTCATACGAAGAGCAAACGCGAGTCGATATGGGTTAGCTGCTGGAGTGGTCACCAAAAATCTCGACGCTGCGAACACCTTGATGCGTGCTTTGCGTGCCGGAACCGTATGGATCAACTGCTTCGATGTCTTCGATGCTGCAATTCCTTTCGGAGGATACAAGATGAGTGGGCACGGAAGGGAGAAGGGAATCGATAGTCTGAAGAACTACTTGCAGGTAAAAGCAGTGGTGACTCCCTTAAAGAACCCTGCTTGGCTGTAAATATTATTAGGACGTTGACGACGAACTGTCTATGTAATTCTGTGATGTTTTTCACGACCACAAGGTTAAGAGCCTTGCGCTCTACCAACTGAGCTAGACGGGCTTGTTGTAATATTTTGTTGATTGGCTAAAACACAGTGTTTTTAAGTAAATAAATATTTAAAATTCCGCATTTTTTGATTAAAATAATATGAAGACAAAATTAATTAATCTATAACTTGTTAATTTGTTTGCACCACTCACATGTTTGTTTACAAACAAATTATTTTTTAAAAAAAATTATTAAAACTCATTATACTTTAAATTTCAAGGAATGGAGCATTGGAAAAGGAGGGAAATGTGAAAAAGGAGATTGCTCAATGGTTTTCAACCTTGGTGATGGAAAAGGCAGTGTGGTTACTTAGAAGAAACAGTAAAATCCTTCAATGTAATTCAAGATAGGAGATCTTAGCGCAAGCTCTTTTGGTGTGGGGAAAAAGATTGATACAAGATGAGTGATATAGGGGAGAAGAGTGATGGACGTGTGGCTTTAGATACAACTATAGAGAGAAAGGATGGGAGACTTAAGAAACAAATATATAATATGCAAAATACTAGACACTTTTCTGAAATGGATAGGAGTGCCATGGGCCTTCTGAATACAATGAACAATCAATTTGAGTAGCAGCAGTAAAGGGAAAACATGGAGTTGCTCTTGATTGCCAAATAGATTATCTTCACCCTCATCATAGACAATGAATGATCACACCAGAGCATTCAGTACAATTTTCATGCTTACACTATTATTTTTTTCTTATAAATCAGGGGGGAAAACTTGCAAAAAATCACATGGAAAAGCCTATTGCTCATTTCTGTGCTTCCGGCTCTTTCTTCTCCAGGTATCTGCAAAGGAGGGGAAAACAGTTTTAACTCATCGTTTACAAGCCCTTACCATATTTTTGGAAGTATTTCCCCGAACCTCTCTGTTTGATTGTAATGACCTACAAGACTCTTTATGGGCTAAAGAAAATCAGCCACAACAGACCAAACATCAAACAGTATTGATACAATTTTTTAATTACCACTCCATATTGGCTCATTAGTCGTATGCCTCATCTTCCCAATCAAATAGATTTGTTTTAATTCTAAAACGTGTAAAAGAGAATCATAGAAAGCGAGGAAAGTATCCTTACCCTTGAGCTCCTGCCCAACGAGATAACTGATAGAGCTGAACAGATTCATTTGAAGCATGACATGCGAGAAGCAAGTAGTTACGCGGTTGTACCATCCATGCAAACCTCATGAACAATCCTGAATAGACGCACATAGCTGCAGAAAAAGATTCCTCATTATTTTAGGGCATTCTATGCTACTGACAAATAGGCATGTAATTGTTTCTAGTACAGTAATTATGCTACGAACCTGCAGTCATATTCCCAGATATCATCTCAGGCGGCTTCTGAGTGTCAACCAAACCCTGAAATAATAGTGTGTATGTTACAAGAGACCTGGAACCTTAAACCTTAAAGAAAATAAATGAGGTTTTATGTTGGAAAGTTGTCAATGAGAGATTTTCTTCAACATTTTAAACTAGTTCAAATCAACTGCTAAAGATTTAGTTTTAAGTGCATATTAGAAATAGATCCACCATACAAGAAAGACTATGAAATCAAGTCTTGAAGATTTAATCCATAAATCATTTAACAAGAAAAGAAAAAACTTTTGTCATTCACATAATGATCTCTAAGATGCTATAACTAGTATAGAATTTTCTACAGTTAGCATAAGTAGATCAATTTTATTGATAAACAATAAAAAACGTATTTGAATATTTTGGTCGATGCTTGAAACACTGGCTATTTGCGATATTACCTATCTAAGAATAATAAACCAATTACTTCATATGCTTTGATTATAAGCGGAATGAAAAATGAGAAAGGAATGATTGGATTCATGTAAGGAAGGGAAAGAAAAGAAAATGGTAAAGAATACTACAGCATATGAAATGCAAAATATTAAATCTTATGAATAGCTGAGGCCAAGAAAATATCATGGAGCAGAATTTGCAAATTCATCAACAGGTTGGCATGGTTACTGTCCATCAGACTCCATATGAGAGAGAACAAAATTAAACAGCAATCAAGGACACTTACAGCAATAACAAAGCCCCAGTTGGCAATTGGACCCCAAAAATGAGTTGTTTTTGGTCCCATGGGGCTATTCAAAAATGCTCTGAAGGCCGACATTGCAAGGGCCAATTCTTTCTACCTGAATTTTTATAATTTAAACATTACAAGGGAAAATCAGAATCTAGAAAGGTCAAAGAATAAATGCTAGAAAAAGTAACTAACTTCACATGAAAATGGAATGAAATAGCCATTCAATGAACATAATCAATCATTTAGCCTAAACCTGAGACTAAAAGTTCAATTGAGAGAAAAATCAACAATAAGAAGTTCCAATTCTATTTGGGATTAGCAATAGAGATAAATAAAGATACTTTGTAAAATATTAAAACACGTTGAATTTTCAATGTCATACTCAGCATTCGTACAAAATTAAAGTTAAAAACAGAATTTATCTTCCACTAGATATAAGGCTTATTACTACACATTTTATTGTGATATGATATCAAGAAAAGGGTCCTATTAAGTGCTTCAAATTTAAATTGACAACAAATCGAGATTAAAACACTAAAAAAGTAACTGATAAAGACATTACTTTATACATCTAATACCACATGTATGAATAATAACTTGGCATTGAAGCTATACCATGAAAAGGATTCCCTTTGTTTGCTGATTTTTTTTTGCATGGAACAAACTCACGGCCTTGAACTCACCTGTAAACAGGGCAACAGACTCTATATCCGTCTGTGGATCATTTTTAGGGTATTTTTTTTGTTTGCTTGAAATTGGATGGAACAAGTTTCCATCCTTTCTCCTGAAAACTTCAACAGTGAATGCCTACTCCAAAAGCAAAATTCGCACCTTATCCTCTAAAAAGATAAAACTCTGGCAAAATGCGGTCGCTGTGAACTCACGACTAGGACACAAACTCACGGCCTTGAACTCATGAACTTATGGTCAGGCCATGGATTTTTCTATAAATCGCTAACGGAGGCCACAAGCTCATGGCCAAGTCATTAATCACTTGCAGCGACGGATCGGCATGGTTACAAATCAGGCCAAGTCGCCACGAGTGATGGTGTGACCTTATTTTTTATATATATTTTTCCTTTCTCTTTCCTTTCCACTACGAATTGTTTTCCACTAGTGATTCCTTTCCCTCCTAAATCCAAGCTTTAGGGTAAAACAAAGCATAAGTGCTCAAAAAGACTGACTAAGTAACTGATACATACATACTTTATAAAATATATTAGAATCTAATATCACATGTATGACCAATAATTTAGCATTTACAATTCATCCATGCATGCATCAGAATTTCTGATAATGATAAGCCAAAATCTTAAATGCTTTTGCATAAATGTTCAGTTGATGAATGTCGATTGAGGACACAGCATGACAGTATATGGGAAAATAAAGTCCTCTAAACAACATTGAATCATAGAACATGTGGAAGGGGGGAGGGGCAAAGAAAACCTGTTTTCATTTCCCGATCTTCAAAATCAAAGAGTTACTCATGGAATCCGGTAAACAGCGGTGTATTTTGGTTGTGTCAAAGCAAAGGTTTGACATTAGATAAAGCCACAATCATTATTCTTCCTCAGCTTGAGGTGTGTTTTTGAGTCATGAAACCATTATTTAGCTACAAGGAATATTTAGGCCTCTTTCAAGCATTCCCTAAATCATCAAGTTTGCTTTTGTGGCATACAGATACATACTTGACTTCCAAACCCCAGCTTGGCCAGCCTAGTAAACATAAAGGGATCGAAATAATCACGGACACCGCTTGTAAGGAGGAACTTACTGAGAGAATCCATATTCCCTGCTTCACCTAACCATGCAACAATCTCTTGCGAAAATTTGCTTGTTTGCCATCTCCCACACCCGATTGTGCATGATTGAGTTATAAGATCTAACTTTTAACAAATATCTAATCACGACAATGACCAGAGATGTTAAAAAAACCAAACCTTTACTTGAGGAAAAAATGATCATGAAGAAACCTAAGCAACAATAAGGTTTACAAGATGGACTCATATTCATTAAAAAAAATCTCAAATTTTGATCCATAAATTGCATCTAAGACTTCTGTAACTCAATCGCAACAGAAAACCCTAAATAACAGAGACGAATGCGTCGAGAAAGGTAGGCAAAGTAGCGAAGAAAGACCTGACCTAGTAAAATCCGGCTAGGGATAGAGAGAAGGTAGCCGGAGCAAGCGACGGTTGGACGTAGACGATCAGGAAGCTGCCGGCAGGCCGCTCGTCTCGTGGGACCGAAGGAATTGAGATCGGCGATGGGAGAGACCGAGCCCGACTTTGATCCTTGCCACTATAACAAAACACGTGCTTCACACGTGCGCTCAGATTTGTTGGCCCGCTTAGGGGACGGACAACTTATTCATTTTTTTAATCAAATTTAAAAATTCACAAAAAAAAAAAAAAAGAAGAAATTTTAAATTGGGAAAAATCGAGTCAAAATATTAAAATAACTTTAAATTATTTCAGAGGTTTAATTATTCGACACCCGTTTCACAGGTGGGCCTGACCCTAATGGGCTCCATTAGCCGAGTGTCAAAGAGCAGCCCATCAATTACGGAGTATAAATAGTTAAATAAGACAGAATTAAGGTTGAAATGCAACGAAGTCATAATTAATTCGCATGCGAACAAAATGGACCCACCCGCAATTGACATTCGACCCGATCAAGAAATGGACCCGATAGTTTTATATTCCGTATTAATTCTTGAATACACATTTCAGCTTATTGTGAGCTACGTGATCACCAACGCGTGCCGTTCAAATACAAAGTTCCGAAGGCTGCAGTTACACAGTCGAGATCACGTGATGGGATTCCCTCTCCTACTCCTTTCGCCATGGACCGTGCGATACAAATCGAACGGCCAGTTTCTACTCCGTTCTGACTGGCAACTGTTGTGGTTCCCGTCCCAGAGCGGTCAGTTTCGATTTCACATCATAACGTTTTTTAAAAAAAATAATTTAATAATTGACTTTAAATTTAAACTAGAAAACACAAAAATATTGAGTCGCCTATTTAAATCCTCTGCTCTGCTGCCGTTGCTGTACCACTGTCCTCTCCTCTTGTTCGACTCCGCTGCCGCGCGAAAGAGAGAGAGAGAGGGGCTGAGAGTAGAACATCGATCGGAATGGATCGGAATCTGCCGGTGAGGACGTCGCACAGCTGCATGGCGGACCTCCTCGTGTGGCCAAACGAGCCGGCGGAGGAGCGATCGCCGGCCCCCTCCTTCCGCCAGAGCTTCAAGGTAGTTAGCAACTATTTTTTTTTTTCATTTTGTTTAGATTTTTGAATTCTTTATTGAGGTTTTTGGGGTTCTACGATTGGCCTGCTGAATTAGATTTCTTTTCTCCCTTTTCCGCCATGAAGCCAGCAGATAGGATCAGCCCGGCCATGTTCGGCGCGCCGATGACCAAGGAGGAGGCCGAGATAGTGAACAAGAGGTGAGATTGCTATCCATCGGTATTCTGAGCATTCAAGTTTGGATTTTTTTTACAGCAAAAAAAAAACAAGTTTGGAATAAGTCATTAAGTCTGCTTTAATTGTTGCTTGTCTTAATTTGTGACTTCATATTTTGAACGGTTTCTAGTGGATTTAGTTCACATGTCGAAGTTTTGTCCAATCAATGAGATCAATAGGTTTTATTCATGAACAGAACTTGAATATTTTCTTTGCACGATCAAGTTATCGCATTCTACCTTTCTTGCTCTAGGAAATCCTGCTCAGCTCTGAAGCTGCAAGATATGAATGGCAATGGTATTTTTGCCACTGATGCCGACGAACATGATGCATCAAACCAGAAGACGAGCATTCGAATTTTTCAGGTAGAACCTCTTGTTTTCATGTACTTGAAATTTCAGTTTAGTTTACCATTCCGAAACAAAAAAGAACACGAGAGAGAATTTTCATACCGTTAAGTTAGCTAACCGTTTTCTTTCTGAGTTGACCTTAGAAATCTATGGGTGCGATCAGCCAAATATTGCTTGGCACAGAAGGGATAGAAACTCCGAGAAAACCTACATCTTTTGCTGCGTTAGCAAAGCAGCGCGAGCTGAGCGGAACGATAGATTCTGAGCTGGAACAACTTCAAGTGAAGAAACAACTCTCTGAGGCAAAGTGCAAAGAACTCAGTGGGAGTGGCATCTTCGCCCTTCCTCCTGAGATTCCACAAAGGCATTTAGCTGCACAGGACCAGGAACTAAGGAACAATTTGGATTTCGAGTCATCGCAACTGCAGACGAAACCTGCATCAGTGACTTCACACCTTGTAAGTGAAGCAGACCATGGCTGTGTTTGTTCTTGATTGAAGTGGTTCGATACTTGCAATATTCGAAGTTCTACATACTTGCAATATTCAAAGTTCTACATACCGCTTTTGTGCTTTCTGCCAATCCGTTGCTGATCCAGGTCGATGCGGAAACAATCACCAAGACGGTGAAGAAAATCTGCAACCAAAAGTTTAAAGATCTGATGGGGAATGATACATTCAGGGGTGATGCTGTATCCATGCCTGCTGAGAAACAACTGAGCTTGTCAAATGTAGAGAATCATAGTAGTACAATGGCCTGGGTTTAGTATATATTGGTTTATACTAAACCAATATAATAAAAACTCTATTTGTGCTAGAATGTGTTTCAGCACTACTCTTAATAAAATTTATTGAAATTGAATAATACATATGATTCCACAATCATGATTCTGCTGCCATATTTGACGTGTCTAATTTCTCATACTCAAAGTGAAGATAACAAGAAAAACTTTCATCAATTGCACACATTCAACTACTGCTGCCACCCACCGTACTGTTGTTGGTTGCGGTTCCCACTCATGTTGGAACCTCTACCTCCACCTGAGGCATTGTAGGGACCACCTTGGGGGTAATTAGGAGCGCCGACCCCGTAACTGCTACTGCTTCCGCCACGCGGGCCAGCAGGTCCAGGTACACCACTCCCAGAATAAGGCGGTGGTCCGCGGCCTTGCTGGGGATACGGGCCATTATTGTACCCGCCACCGCCTCCTTGACCACCTCGATTGGGGTTGTAGCCGCCACTTGGGTTGCCACCCTGTGGATATCTGTTAGGACCGCCGGAGGGGCCTCGTGGCTTGCCGTAATGGTGGCTGGGACCGGGTGGCATTGGTGGTGGAGCATTGTGAATGGGCTGGTTCGGACCAGGCCGGATCTGTGGGTGTGGTTGCCCAGTCTGTTGGATGGGAGGTAAGCGACTGTGTGGCTGTGGATGCTGTAGTTTCTGTCGTTTTGCAGTTTCCTCCTGCTGCCTCTGCTGCTGGCGCTTCTTCTTGGTTTGAAATTCATGCGAGGATTCGTACTTCGGCAAACTGTATCATCAACATAATAAATGAATTTTGCATGATAGCATATCATAAGGACCAAGCCAAATGACTAGAAACCTTTTGGGGTCACATGGTAGAGGGTCTGTCCAAAAATATTCTGCGTCAAGTGCGTCCTTAGCAGAAATCCTCTGCATAACAAAACAGAGATCACCAAACTATCGATAGACATGTCTTAAGAAACCAAAACCAAATAGGTTACAATGACTGTCCAAGAATATAAACAGAGTAGTACAGACATGTTACCTGGGATGGATCAAGGGTTAACATCCTTTCAAGCAACTCCAAGGCATGACGATCAAAACTGTGGAATTGAAAGGTTTTATCCAAATCAAGCAATCAAACCTCACCAAAAGTAGAACATCTAAAAAGTTACAAGTCGTAGTGAAGTACAACTCACTGTTTGAAAGCATCCCTCACCCGCCTCTTTATTGGGCGTGAAGGCTTGAAATTGTTGTACCAAGGCATCTTGGAAACACCAGGCCAGATGACTTCGTCAGGAGTTCCACAAAGTTCAAATATCTTAGAGAGTTGCTCTGGCTGCAATGAAATAGTCCATTAGCTATATTTCATTTTTTGCAACATGAAAAAAATGCTTACCAGAAGAAAGTATAAAAAATAATCGAATAGAAATGAATCAGCTAAAAAAAATCATTTATAAATGTTAAGTTTTTCACATCATTTGCTGTGGAAGTTTACAACTTTGCACTTGAGTTGTTTAACTTGTTGCCAAAGGATATGACTACACCCATAGTCTTTCCATCAATCTAGTGCATGAATTGGAACAAGGGAAATCAAGAAATATTACACACTTTCGAGAACATACACCAACTAATGATGAATAAATGCTTTCTTATATCTCTCAACACTAATTTACAATTTTATTCATCATATGACAAGCATTTGAAAGTATTTGCATAAAAATAATAAAATTTGATTTGAGAACATTAAATACCCTAGAACCCTTTAGTAAATATGTTTATCAGACTACCAGCATTTTATAGTGAGGGCTAGCTGAAACCAAATGTTAAGTTACAAAAGAGAAAAAAAAAAGCCCAGATATCCAACATGGTTAAGTCAAGCAAATTATACCTCATTCTTTCCAGGTAAGATTGGTTTTCCATGAAGAAGTTCAGCAAATATGCAGCCAACAGACCACATATCAACAGCAGGGCCATACTTGGTAGCCCCAAGAAGCAACTCCGGAGGTCTGCCATAAAGAGAGATGATTTAAACCATATTAACAAAGAAAGATGAAGCATATTTTCAATGAAAAACACAGGAGAGTGATACACATGGAAGCTGGCAATGTCTGAGTGCAAACCTATAGATCTTACCTGTACCATAATGTGATGACACGGTTTGTAAGATTGCCATTATGGTCACTAGAGAATGATCGTGCAAGACCAAAATCAGCAAGTTTTAAATTGCCTTCATTATCAATTAAAAGATTGGAACCTGGCCCAGTACACATAACATATTATAAGAGTTCAAAAAAAAGGGGCACAATTCTATGGGAAATTTACTATTTTAAAGTACCTTTAATATCGCGGTGGAGTACTTGATTGATATGGCAATAATGGAGACCTGTGAGCAGCTGACGCATATAACACTTGAATGACAAAAAACAATTTAACAATTAGTATACAGTTTTAAGTATTAAGAAACATTAGTTGTGCTCCTTAAAGTAAATATTTAACTTTTCACCTTTATTTGAGGTACTGTAAATCGCATTCCAGGTCGATCTGCCAGGCCAGTCAAATCATGGTCCATATATTCAAAAACCATATAGATGCTTCCTTTGTACTTGTTACCATCTGCAGTATACTCATATCATAAGAGACTAGAACTGGCATATAAAAAAGTATACTGAAGCTGCAATTAACCACAGGCATCCCTGTATGGGAGTCAAGTTTACCTTGTTTTCCCTGCTCATCCTTCTCAGGACCTAAGAAAATTTCCCAAATTTTTCATATTAAAATTGTCTAGACAAATTATCTCAAAAAGGAGAAAAAACAAAAGAAAGAACTAGAATAAAGATATCACTCCAACCTGGAGAGGTCACAATCTCTTTCAGTTGGATTACATTTTGATGGTGAAGTTTCTTCAGAATCTTTATTTCTCGTATGGCAGTAATGGGGAACTGAAATATCAAAGGGCTGGATTAACTATTGAAATATATATCCAGGATAGAAAAGATTATATATTGACTCAAGGAATCCCTCAAAAGAATAATCCACTAATGTGTACCCCTTCTCTTTCATTGTCCATTCTAATTTTCTTCAGAGCAACAATCTCCCCAGTTCTCATCTCTCGTGCCATGTATACTTGCCTGCAAATTTATAGCAGCGCAACAAACTTTTATTTTCAAAACCAACTGAAACAATCATGAAAACATAAATCTACAACACAAGGCACACAAAAAACATATTTTAATTTCAACCAAAATACAATTGGGATGACTCAAATTATTTATCTCAGTAAAGATTAAATAGTATAACAAGCATCAAGATTGAAAAGTTGGTACTGTCCATGGGTGATGAACTACAAGGAAGCAAATTCAACTGCACCAAAGGTAAAAAAACTACTTTTATGTAAATATTTAACAAATCACTCAAGGAAACACTTCGTGTAGCTAGGATTCTCAAACTCAACAAATTAGAAGCAGGTTTAGGAGCAGAAAATCGTACACGCACACAAAAATAATAAATAAATAAATAAAGTAACAAATTTCTAAAAGAATTCATAAAGAAAAATAATAAAATCGCCTTTTCGAGTCTACAATTACAAAGAAGGATGAAGGTGAGGACTTTGCGGCCACTCGAAACTCACCCGTACGTTCCTTCACCGATCTGCTCCAACTTCTCGAAGCAGTCGACGCTGCGAGAACCCCATGAGGGGGACTCACCCAGATTCAACTGTCCAGGAGCGGCCCCAGCCATTCGAAGACGCCAGAGCCTGAAAACCTACAAGGCAAAGAGAGGATCAGCTCTTCTTCCCAAAAAAATCGAAACGAGCCGTCGTAAATCGAAAAGCATCGAGCATCGGGAGGAACCAACCTTAGGGTTTCGGAGCAGAGCCGAACGAGGAAGAAGGGAATCGCAGCGAAGGCGAAGCCGATGGCAGTGTGGGCTGAAATAAAAAGAGCCCCAAATCTGACATTATTTAATCCTTCGGATTAAATATCAATTTCCAAATTTTTGATCGTTCTGTTTGGTTAACGAAATCAATCTTTGTCTGCTATTTTTTATATCTTAGTATTTTATAATGCTTTAATTTGAAAAAATAAAATAAAGCTGGCAAATTTTAATATAAATAAAAAAATTAATTATAGAATAACATAGGAAAACGATAATAATTATTTTCAAAAAAATATTTTTTCAAAATAATTGTACAATATGCTTAATTTTGTATATTCAAGTAAAAAAATGGACCAAATAATTATTAAATTTAATTTTTATTTAAAGAATATGGAAAAAAAAAATGAACATAACTGAGTTTTAATATGAGAGCCCAAAGACTTTAAATAAAAAGTCTATGACAAGTAAATGAAAGAATTAAACAATTATCAATCGTTAATTAATTGAATATTTATTTCTACGAAGAATAATTTTTTTTCTTGCAAACTTATATATTATGTTTAGAGATACAAAAATCAAAACATTACGTTTTGAAATTTCAATTGGTGCAAGAATGTTTCACATCTTAAAACAATCCAAAACATCTCCAATCAATTTTAATAAAAAGTTAACGAGCTTTAAATTCTTCATTGACATAAAATCTTGTTTAGAAATAATAAATAAAATTAAAAAATTAAAGATTGCATCAGGAATCAAGATGATTTTTTTTTTATTGGATTAAAATTTATAGTTGCTTTAAGGTTCTAGGATCAATCTCTTGACACTTCAGGTTGCATCTCAATGAATGCCTCAGTATTGATGTAGCATTCTAGCTAACAAGCATAAAAAAAGATGAAACATATAAGATATAAATAAAAAAATAGTTTTTTTTTTTTTTAAGTAAGATATAAGCTGATACAATATTTTCTCAAAGCCAAGCACTACCAATTCTTATTTTCTATAAGCTTGTGCAATCTCATTATCTCAATGTCACTCATAAAGTAACACGCTAAAACTCTATATTTTGAGAAAAAAACAAATTTAAATATTTAATTAGAAAAAAAAAACATAAAAACGATCAGGTAACTAAGTAGTGGCTCGAGAATTATCTACCAGTATCAACATCAGCTCACCCAAAGCCTATATATTGATTCTGCCCTAACAAATTAACACTTCACGGCTACAATCAATCTACGCTTGTAATTAAGAAAAGCATATGTAAAAAATTAGCAATCAAATGGTATGACCATAAGATAATGACCAAAAAAAACTCAGTGATTATTCTAACATCATCAGATGGTATAAGAAGATTCATACCCAAACCCCTACAAGTAATTGATGCAGCCATTCACTAAATCATGAAAATCAACCCACGCTCATCCCGCAACCCGGGCAAGGATTCTACCGCATCACATCCATGTGTAAATGGAAATCTTACTCTCTCAACAACATAATTAGGTGCTAAATGAAAACCATAGGACTACATTTAGTGCCATAAGATATGGTCGTATAATGACTTTAGATCATCTAAAGTTGACATATTCTTACCAACTCAGAGACCATCGATGCATTCTACTGTAAGTTTCAGTGCATACTGCAACCTTGTCTCTATGCTACGTTGTTTTGACAGAAGACTTGTCCCAGGATCATCAAACGAACACCATGCAACCACCAAAAAGGCCGGTTGAACAGCATCATCAACAATCACCACATCAACAGCATCATATCATCAATTTACTATCAAGTTCAAAAATCATCAGCAAAGGAAACATGCTTCTGATATCATCTTGTCACAAGCCACATCAGCACGTTTCACGAACAGATAACTAGAAAATACACAACGGAGTCCATTATGAGTCGTGATGACAACGAGTGAACATGTTCAAAAGAAGAAAATAAAAAAGAGGAAGAAAACAGAGAATCGAGTTGCACAAGAACATAAAACAGTCCAGAATTGAAGCTGCAAGTCCCAGAACCAGTTTAACACTGCTAACTACATTTTTAAACTAAGGGAATCTGATAAAGATACGACAGGTAACCTTGATAGAAGTCCAGTGGACTCAGAGTAAGACGATATCCATGACAAGCATTCTTCAAGGTCTACGCGGCACATCAATTCTGTGAGACAAAAATAAAGATCGGAAGTGTAGTTGCAAGAAAAGAGGGAGAGTGAGTAAAAAATGAGCTAAAAGTCCGAAATACTAAGCACCTCATTTGAGCTGCGAGGTGATGGACTCCGGGAATCTGCACGGCGGCCTGCAGGTGAAACGCTTTTTGAAGGGGGAGATGTTGCATCACGTTTCCCTTTCTCAGGGCTAGAAGGAGGGCTGCGACGGGGTGATGGACTCCTTTCAGGGCTACGACTTTGCTTCCTTGGGGAAGCACTGTCAAAGGAAAAAATGTTAAATTTTGCACGACACATTATTAACAAAAAGACACCTTCAAAATGCCACCTATCATAAGAGACACTCCTGCTCCGCTGACCATCTCTACCACGGCCTCTGTAATAATCAGGACTTACACTGCGACTTCGACTTCGGCTTCGGCGGCGATAATCTTTCTCATTGTCATTATTCCTGTCACTCTCATACCTACCTTTGCTTCGACTGCGGCTGCGGCTGCGGCTGCGCCTCCTATACTCTCTATCTCGGTGACTGTCTCTATATCTAGTAAAGAAATAAATTGCATTGATCAAAGTGGGGAAAGCTAAAACGATCATAAACCATCCAGAACCGGAATTACATGGTAAATTAAGGTTGCATGACTTGACAAATGCAGCTTTGTAGCTAAACAAAGTTATAAGCTAAGATAATATTTAAAGCTAAAACATAAAAAAGGTTAAAATTGTTCAAGTTTTCATAAATGATTAAATGAATGAAGACAAAACATGGCAATTTTAGTCAACAAATATTGGCAAATTGTTAAGGCATTGAAATTACAGAAATATGCAAGTCTTGACCAAAACAATGGCGCCTTCTTCAAGTTGCAAAAATAACTTTTTAGCCAGTGGGTTGAAAACTTTTAGTGCAATTAATAAAGACAGGCTTTGATTTTTACCAATCTTTATGCCATTAAACATTATAAACAAGAGAATACAAAAGAAAGCAGGGAAATAAGAGCCTTGAAAAGGGCAAAAGAGAATAGTACAAAATATACTGAAAAAACAACAAGTTTAGATATTTGCTCATCCCTGGTTCCTCCAGCATACTTTTACATAATTCAAACAAAATTAATTCACTACTACAGCATCAGGCAATTTCCTAGATTTAGGTTCAAATGACATCAATCTATATGACCGAGGTAATCTTGCAATAACTTGAACATAAATTTGAAATATTTTGTATTTTTTTCAGGAGGGATAGCTCTAAAAAAGATAATAGCCATTCCATATCAACTATGTGAGTTGAAATGCTAACTAACAGAAAAACCACAAAGGTACACAAACTTTCAAAAAAAAAAATTGTAAAATGTCATTCTGATTGACATAAAAAATTATTACCTAGGCCGAGGGCTACGACTTCTTGACCTTCCTCTTGTCTTTGGAACTGCTTCCATAATTTTTCCTTTATGTCTAGAAAAGATTAAAAAAAAGATACATACAACTTATTAGATTTCATGTTAAACAGAAAAGAAACATCACATTGCTTAGTGTTTACATCCATAGAAGATGAGTTACACGTCTACAAATTGACGAGATGCAGTCAAAAGGGCAGCATTACACTATGAATTGTTAAGAGATTAACTAAACTTGTAAAACTCTACACAAAACTAACAATGTGTGAGGAAGAACCTCAAACAGTCACCCACTAACCTATTGCTAACAATGGGATAGTAGTTTAGAACATCAAAGACTGCTTGAATTTATTAAATACTAAAAATTCTTTCAAGTATACTTTGCATTTATTGTGCAACTTGTGTTCCAAACAATCATATAAGATTTCCGATGACCGCATTAATATCCCTTGTCTTTGTCTAAGTAACTAGATGCACATCAAAATCAGATATACAAGATCGTGTTGGAGTGACAGTACTCATGTCTTTAAGATATTAAAATTTGGACCACTTACTCAGTAAATTTGTTCAAGTATTGTAAAGGAGATATACAAAATAATTCTTAAATGCAAAACCTTCCAGTTATTTCTAATCTACTGAATTCAAGTCAGTGCAACAATAGCAAAAAATAATCACTTCAACAAAAAAATCACAAAAGAATACTAGCAGTTCCATAACTTACATACGCTCAGCATTTGGTCCATATTTTGCAAACTAAACCATAATATTCCGACCATCCACATTCCTCCCTACAATATCCAATAAAAATAATAATCAAATTACAGGTTACTTTCCAGAAGATCAAACATCGTCAGAAAAATAATTATCAAAACCAAAAATAAAGTAGAAGAAACTTGCCATCAAGTCTATCAACAGCCTTCTGAGCCTCATCAGCATACTTATACCTCACAAAAGCAAACCCTCGTGAATCTCCAGTCCTTTGAGTCGCCAAAAGACGAACAAACAATTTAGTAAACAATTGAAACTCAAAAATCGTATCAAGAACAGCAATCTCTCACCTCCGGTCCCTTGGAATGAACACGTCAACGACTTTACCGTACCGATCAAAGAGAGGAAAGAGATCATCGGCAGTGGTACCTAGCAATTCGAACAGAACGCGAGTCAAAAACTGGATTCCCATAAAAACCAGCAAGAGACACCGGGGAGAAAGGGAAAACACTCACGGAAGCTGATGTTGAGAACGAGGAGGGAGTAGGTGTCCTTGATGTCCGGCGGCCCTGATCTCCCGAAGTGCGACATGGGTGGCGACGAGACGATTCCGATTTCTAGGGTTTCAACTTTCAGGGAGAAGACTGGCGAACGATGCGGATGGGACACAATGGAGTATGCTTAGGATTCATATCGGATTAGCATTCGGTTTGTTGGTAAATCCGATGGAGCAGCTAGCAGCTTGAGTCTGTTTTGGACACGTATCGGATTTGAGTCTATTGGTTGCTAAATCTGATATTCATAAACCCGCAATTCACTACTGATCCGATTGTGATTGCAGGTAAGGTGGTTAAAATTGAGAGTTTAAAATCGTTATAACAGTTATGAAATTGAATCATAAAATTGAATGATAAAGTAATAAGATTTTAAATTATATTTTAAATCAGTTTTAAAAATACTATATATTATTTTAAATTAATTATTTAATATTTTAATTTAAATTATAACGTAAATATAAATATAGAACATTTTAATTTAT
The DNA here is from genome assembly GCA_037833815.1 of Zingiber zerumbet. NCBI lineage: Eukaryota > Viridiplantae > Streptophyta > Magnoliopsida > Zingiberales > Zingiberaceae > Zingiber > Zingiber zerumbet. Next base: position 7,415,938 of record JBBMJZ010413112.1, read on the forward strand.
ATAGTTTTAAACTTTAAAACAATGTCTTAAAAATACAATATATATATAAATTAAAGTTTATAAGATAAATAAAACACAAGATAACAAATTAATATAAATTATCCATAAACAAATACAAATCTAAAATCATCCCAAAACTACATTATTTTATCTAAAATGACCCCATTTTATTAACAATATAAAATTGATAAAATCGTCACAAAAATTACGTTTTTACTAGTTTAAATGTAATTTTACGATTTTGATCCGATTTTACTCTAATACACGATTTTGTCACGATTTCATTTGATTTTTATAGGTAAACTCATGATTTTATACGGGTTTACAAGTCAACTCGTGACTTTGATAAGACAGATTGAGGAATGCAGCAACCTCTTTGAAATCTGGGAGTATAGGCTAGAGCAGATCGACGATCCAAAAGAAACCATTAGTACTCCTCTGTGTCTCTTTCTACTCGCATGTTGCGATCTACGACATATTGTTGGAAACGGGAAGTTACGCACAGCAAGATTGATTTATACATATAGTAAACTTTCTATGGAGTGAGATGTTCGAGATTGACCGAAGAAATTAGGATAAATCAAGCATTTGCCCGAAAAATGAAAAGGACATTACTAAATGGCTAGAATCTGGTCATCCAGAATATACTTTGTAAGCTATTATGAAGGATATTTTAGTAATATCATCTATGCATATTAATTACATGCAAACATTAAAATCCCATTCTGGCCAGCTAGATTCTGGCCATATAGATTTACCGAAATAAAAATAAGGATCTAGCTTATACATGGAACTTTATGAAGGGGAAAAAATAATATTATTTCTCAATTATTTTCTTAGGATGGTCTTCACTATTTTAGGATATTACAAGGGATAATATATGAAAATCGGTAATAGACTTCGGATATTATCCGAAGTAATAGGTAGCTAATTACCAAAGTAGACGCACGTGAAGTAAAAGAGTCAATTTTTTACTTCACCACACGATTACCGAAGTCTATCACCGGTTCAAAATCGAACCGTTTTCAAAGTAAAAAAAATTCTATTACTTCATTGAGAACAGTGGAAATACCGAAGTAGTTGATGATTTATTACTTCATAATTACGTCGTTTGACGAAGTAAAATATTTATATGACTTCACAATTTTTAAATTTTAATGTAGTAAATGTTTAATTTTACATCTGCATATTTAGTTTGGTCAAAGTATTTATTATTGTATTACTTCATCGCAGTATAGAAGTAATAGAGTATATTTTACTAAAAAAAAAAAATTAATACAGCAAAGTAATTAATACGATCTACTTCACACATTTGATCAGTAAATAGTTTCTTTAACTATACCATTATTTAAATTTATCGAAGTATTTTGTGTTGTATTACTTCATCATTTATTTATAATGTCGAAGTAATTGACTATATTTTACTACGATACAATTTTAATTGATAAAAATGTATATTATAATATTTTTCTACAACACAATAATTTTCACCGCCAAAATTAAACAAATATATAGTAAATATGTGTCAAATACAATCCAGATGTGTATTAATAAAAGACATATTTAACCATAACCAAAAAAATTTTGTATCTATAAATCTCTAAATACAATCCAAAATTTATATCACATCATACACTTAAGCACCTATATAGAAGTAGACGAATTCACTCCATTCATTTCTGACTTCATCATAATGAAATTGATTGTAATATGTTATATTCTTTGATGTTGCAAACTAAAACATTAATAAAAGTTCGAGGGTCAATGCAAAATAACTCAATATTTCATAAAATAGATATTTCATAAAGAAGAAATTCACCTTCATCTCCAATTGTGAATATTTATCCAAGACTATCTCTTTCATATACCGCATTACACAATATCCACATTCAACACTACCATTTTATTTTAGATTACCCTAATAAAATTGAAAATGGCATACAATAAGTTATAATTCAAATAATAAGAATTATTAATTAATGTCTAAATCCATAGTCACAGTACATACCATCAATTGTTTAAAATCAGGTCCTTTTGAAATACCTCTTGATACATTGTATAATTTGACCCACTACATTGTAAAAAATAGAAAGTTATTTTTTCAACCTCTAATAAATTGAATGCATTCACAATCAGCATAATCTACTACTTACTTGATCACAATAGTTTGTCAAGTATGATCTCGATTCCTATTAGTCAAAGATTCCAATAAATATATCATATTCTTATCTTCATTAATTATAGTTAGGATCCATGGTACATGCACAAATGAAAATATAACATCGACTAGTATGTAGCAGAAATTGATAAATAATTAAAATCTTACCCAGTGTTGTATGGGATGAAGCAGATAATATCTCTGCTCGATGATCTCAATTGAGCAACAATATGTTGTGACAATTTACTGTGTTCCTCGCCTAAACCGCATGTAGGTATGTGACCAGGATCCATAAATGAGACATATTCAACTCTATTTTCTTTCTTCAAATATTTGTAAAGTTAACTGCATGGTAATTGCAAAGTAATAACAAAGTGATAGCAAATCTAAATATACCCCATGTAAACCAAAGCAAAAACATGAAAAAATATTGCAAACAAAGCATACCATTTGAACAAATATTGTATTTAAGACATAATATACCCCATGTAAATCAAAATTTGCTTAGCACCTATCTCTTTCATCTCTATAAAACGTAAGATATCTTCTCTTAGCAACCATACACTTTTAGGATATCCAAACATATCTTTATTAAATTCTATGTGTATGCTCTCATCTTCAAGCATCAATCTCACAACATAAGAATAGATATACTTGCATGCCATCGGCAATATTTTTTCAATTTCCTTATACTTGTCTTGATAACCATGAACATCCGAAAGAACAAATGATTGAGGTTGCACATTCTTCTACAATATTTTAAAAAATTCATATGAGTATTCAAATGATAATTAAGTTTTTTTTTCAAATACCAACTTTTGATAGAAATTGAAGGTACCTTCTTCGTTGGTAAAATTACAATTCTTCAGGCCAAACAACAATTGTTCCAATAATATCATTAACGATTGTTGGTCAAGACCGAATTGGGATTGGAAGCTCTGCTCCTTCATCTATAACAATATCAATAGATACCTTGAAATTCCCTTTCCCAAACGGAACATGATGTATCAATATATTTGGGCCTCCTGCTGATAATATTGTGTCGTATGCCGCCACATTTTCACGTTGTTTCACAACCAAATTACATTTTTTCCCCTTTAAGAACAATATGAAATTGTATATAAATAACTGAATTTGAAAAACAAAGAATCAATTTGACATAAAATTGAGAAAAATAAAGCCTCCAAGTGTGAACTGCCGCGTTCATAAACCTCCACATCATCTCCCCATTTTGGGTCATTCATGTTTGAGGATTTGTTCGATATCGCAGCCTCACAAGTCTGATCATTAGTGACCTGAGCAAGTTGAGCCTTCAATTTCTCCACTTCAGCCTTCAAGCTCTTGTTCTCCTCCAATTGTTCTTTGAAGTTGTCTGTTGAATCCTTTGGGACTGATTCCCTATTACTTCTTGTAGTTTTAAAGTAAAGTTGGGGTTTTACACATCCTCCCACGCCTCTAACCCGTCCATAGTGTTCTCGGTTGCCTAAGGCAGTAGTTAACACATTATTCATTCCAGAAGATTTGAATTCTCCTTTGGCCTTCTTTTCTAACAAGTCATCCTGCAATAAGTGATGCAACAAAGCAATCCAAAAACTCTAATATTATTTAACTAGGCAATATGATAATTAGATAAAACTAAATATTTACAATTTTTTCAGCGACTTGTGCTATCGCCATATTTGTTATGTTGCCGCGGGCTTTACGCCAAAATATCGATCTATCAACTTCCTTATTTTCAGTAATTAATTTTTTCTCTCTCTAAAACTCAAAAATTGGCCAATTAAATAATATTAAGTACTTGATTGAAAATGACAAATAAAATACTTCATAGCTTACCAATTCAGCCTCCAAGCAAATGTAACCCTTGCGAGATAGTCAGTGATGATATTTATAATGCAGCGTAGGTTTTTTTTTACTTTTTCATGTATAACCTACGTCATTATATTTTTGAATTTACAGTAGACAAAACTCAGTGTATTCGTGTAAAGCAACCATAAAATTAACAATCAATGGTTAATTTATATTTTCACCTAGGAAAAACTTTCAAAAGGATTTTGACTATACTCCCTACAAGTGCCTCCGATTATTAATTTTAAAAATCATAATTTCTAAATCTTGCAATTCTATTGAATTATTCAAGTTATGAGGATATTTTTAAATCCTACAATGGCCACCAATTATTAATGTTACAAGATAATTTGATGTAATTGTTGTTAGACTGTATACTAAAAGTCTAGCTTTTGTAAACATTCATTTTGAATAAAGAATCATATTGGTCAAATCTCTGTGTTAATTTGTTAAATACAGTTGTTCATTTAATTTATATTGTAGATAACATAGTGTGTGGTATCACACACAGAAGATAAATTATATACAGTAGCTCATGACCAAGATGGACAGGAACAAACCATTGGAAGGTTGTAGTGTAATTAGGTATTAGTTTGTCTTGACTATATAATTACACTAGTACACTTAGAGTGTATTGAGTAGGACCATTAGAAGTCGGTTCTTTTTATACTGACTTTATAAAAGAACAAAGACTTCAGTTATTATGGAAGTGTGTACTCTTAATCCTAATATAATAACAAGCACATGTATTTAATATGTATTTCTTTGACTTATCAAAGGGTGAGATTTAGTTCGATAAATCAAGAAGCCCGATAAATTGGGAAATAATATTATATATAGTGTGTGTTGTTGATTATAGAAGGAAA
>JBBMJZ010413112.1:7427175-7443900 GCA_037833815.1 Zingiber zerumbet
GTGGTGGCCCACAACGACGATGTTGCATGACACCGACAGTAGAAGCTTGTTACAGCTGGGTACTGCCCCACGGGGTTATCTCAACTTATTAATGCGTGGAAAATTGTCACTTGAAATTATGAGATCGAATCGTGGGACAATTGGGGTGTAATTTCCCTATCCTTGTGTAACTCCTCCCACTGTGTATTAATCAGTTGAGCTACCGTGATTTACCTCCCTCACGATAACCTTGGGCGTGGTACGGTGGGGGCGCTGGGGCGAGCGATATCGCCTTTTTGCCACTTGTTACAGCTGGGTACTTAATTAGGGATTTTGATCGAGGGGGTTTGCCGGCGGCAACGAGACACGAATTTGCGTTCGGGGATGATGGAGATCGTGAGGGCAAGGACGTAGCGCGAATGTAGTCGACGTTGGAGCCTTCGTATTGGCGTTTTTGGGGTATGGGGTGGGGCATGCGATGGCGAGCAATGAAACCGCAAGGGTGGTCGCCATAAGGCAGGAGAGCCGGACAGTGTCAACGGTTTCACGGCCTCTTCTCTTCGATAGCTTAGGGTGGTGGCCCAGACTTGTGATGTCGTGAAGAGCAGTGGTGACAAGCTGCAATAGTTGATGCGGCGATGTTGGCAGTGGTAGACTCTCGCGGGAGATGATGCCATGGTTGTGGCGACAGCGACCCATTAGGCGTTGGTTGCTCACGACGAGGTCTTAGGGGCGGTTGCTGCTGTCTAGCTCCTCCGTAATGCTCCAGCAACAAGGAGGCGGAGGTGCTGGAACCCACGACCAGCTGGCGCGCGATGACGACGATGCGTGTGCGTAAAATAAACTTAGGTTTTGTAATTGAAACTTAGGTTAATTTCCTATATTAACTCTCACCAGCACAACCAATTTATCCCTATAAAAATATAATTTAAATTCTAATAAAATTTAGAAATATCTCAATAAATTCCTAAAATTTATATACTCTTTCATATTTATTATTAATTATTTTATCCGTGTTTTCTTCTATAAATTCTATTAGGTCAAATTTTAACCATTTTAGTATTTCTTTTATATATATATATATATATATTGTAGTCGTTAATACGTATTCTCCAGTACCGAAAATAATATCTATTAGAGTATTGCTAGTTATCACCATATATAGAATCTAGAAATATATCAGATGGATGTAAAGATAATCTTTTTTAAATAAAGATTTAGAAGAGGAAATCTACATGAAGCAACATGAAGGGTTTTCTATACTAGAACAAAAAATAAGATTGGTAGATTTGTGAAGTCGTACAGTTTGAAACATGCACCAAAGCGGTAACATGAAAAATTTAATAATGTCATAAAAGAATGTAAATTCAAGATCAATGAATGTAATAAATATGTGTACATGAAAGTCACAAAAAATGACTATGTTATCTTGTGCTTATATGTAAATGACATATTTATCATTCTAAGTACTAGAGTAATCCTAGCCATAAAGTCGAATCGATTTATCAACTTATCAATTAATTCATATGCTAATTAATCTTTGGTTAACTAATTGGTTAATCAAACTGTCAACTAATCAATTACTAGTATGATGAGTTATTCAAGTAGCTATCATGTTAATTAACTCCTGCATGATACCATAAATTTTTAATTTGATAAATTAATGTCTTAATTAATCATCTAAACACAAAAAGACTAGCTACTGTTTTAAAATAAATTAACTCAATTAATTAATTAATCCTAATTAATTAATCAGTTATTACTTTAATTAATTAACCAATTTATAATTAATCCAACCTATAATTGCATTAATTAAATTTTACCTGAATTCACTAACAGCTGATCATCTTCCTTGACAGTGACTCACGTCTCACGACGGCAGGCGGTAGGCGGCAGGCCGTGGTACACGATCAGCGCCAAGAGGTGAGAGTTGGTGGTGGTCTACAACAGCGACGTTGCACGACGCCAGCAGCAGAAGCTTGTTGCAATTGGTTACTTAATCGAGGATTCTAATTGAGGGGGTTCGCCGGCAGCAACGGGACACGAGTTTGTGTTCGAGGACGATGGAGATCGTGAGGGCAAGGACGCAGCGCGAATGTACTTGACGTTGGAGCCTCCTCGTTGGCGGTGTTGAGGTCCGGGGTGGAGCACGTGACGACGAGCAACGAAACTGCAAGGGCGGTCGCCATAAGGCAGGAGAGCCGGGCAGTGTTGGCGGTTTCATGGCCTCTTCTCTTCGATGGCTTAGGGTGGTGGTCCGGACTTGCAATGCTATGAAGAGTAGTGGCGACAGGTTGCGACAGTCGACACGGTGACGTTGGCAGTGGTAGACGCTTGCGAGAAATGGCGCCATGGTTGTGGCGATAGCTACCCGTCATGCGTCGGTTGCTCATGTCAAAGTCTTAGGAGTGGTTGTCGCTGTCTCCTTCGTAATGCTCCAGCAACAAGGAGGTAGAGGTGTTGGAACTCGTAGCCAGCTGGCATGCAACGACGTCAATGCATGTGAGCGAAGAAGAGACAATGCGGAAAAAATAAACTTAGGTTTTGTAATTGAAACTTAGGTTAATTGAAACTTAGAATACTCACTTTAAATGAGTATTCTAAATAGACTTTCTTAGAGCCCAACCAATTTATCTCCATGAAAATACAATTTAAGTTCCAATAAAATTTAGAAAAATCTAGTAAATTCCTAAAATTCACATATACTCTTTCATATTTTTTGTTTTATTTATTATTAATTGTTTTATCCGTATTTTTATATATTAGGTATATTACTGTAATCAAAGGATACTAATAACGAGAAAATCGTGATTACTTTGATATGTATTCTGCAGTATCGAGAATAACTTCTATTAGAGTATTATTGGTTATCACCGCTCTATAGAATCTCAAAATATATTAGATGGATGTAAAGATAGCATTTCTAAACAGAGATTTAAAAGAGAAAATCTACATGGAGCAACCTGAAGGGTTTTCTGTGCTAGGACAGAAAAACAATGTTTGTATATTGGTAAAGTCGTTGTGCAGCTTGAAACAGGCACCAAAGCAGTGACATGAAAAATTTAATAATGTCACGAAAGAATGTTGATTCAAGATCAATGAATGTGATAAATGTGTATACATAAAAGCCATAGAGAATGACTATGTCATTTTATGCCTATATGCAAATGACATACTTATCATTGAGAGTAGTGATAGATAATTAAATCCACTAAAAATACGTTGAACTCAAAATTTGACATGAAAGACATGAGACTAATTGATGTGATTCTAGAAATCAAAATTCTTAGAACAACGGGAGGATTTATTCTTAGTCAGTCCCATTACATGGACAAAATTTTTGAGAAAATCATCAAGGGTGATACTACATTGCCATGAACATTAATAAATACTTTATCAACATTTATCGAAGAATCAAGGAGAAAGTATCTCTCAGATAGAGTACTCTTCTCGAGTGATCGGAAGTCTGATGTACCTGATGAGTAGTACACGACTAGATTTAACTTACGTAGTAAGTAAACTGAGTAGATACACGAGTAATCCCGGTGTTGAGCACTAGAAAAGGATAACAAGAGTACTGAGGTATTTAAGGTATACTCGTGAATATGAACTGTACTATATGAGATATTCTGCTGTGATCAAAAGATACAACGATGTAAATTGGATATCTGACATGAACGACTTGATGTCTACTAGTGGATATGTTTTCACTTTGGGAAGTGCAGTCATTTCATGAAATTCTTAAAGAAAACCATAATAATCATATCCACGATGGAATCTAAATTTGTAGCTCTTAACAAATGTGATGAAGAGGCTGAACGACTATGACAATTCTTAGAAGATGTTTTGAGATGACCGAAACTGGTACCGACAATTTATCTACATTACGATAGTCAATCAGCAATTGGTTGGGTATAGAGCCATCTATATAATGGTAGTCTAGATATATACACTGTAGATATAATACGATTAGATAACTACCTTCAACGAGAGTTATCACTGTAGATTATATGAAATCAAAGGATAATTTAGCAGATTCATTAACTAAAGGGTTAAATAGAGAGTTAATTGTAAGTTCACTGTGAGGGATGAGCTTGATGCCGATAAGAAATGTTGGTGCAAAGGAAATCCAACCTATGCAGACTGGAGATCGCAAGATCTAGGTTCAAAAGGATAACCTAACTGCACTAACAAAGTTGCTCACTGTGGGGAACAACCCAATAGATTGGTGAAGGATGGAGATTAAAGCATATGACTTTTAATGATCCAGTAGAGTAATATGGAATACTCTTGAGAGATCACCTATGTGAGAAGAAGTGGGGCCACTTCTAACTAGATGTGTTCATGACCAAGAATGAATACACTCATAATAACTGAGTTGTATCAAGAAGAGTCTTGGGTGAGATATATCAATGCTTATATAGACGATAGAACAGTTCAAAGATATCGTGTCTACTGTTAGCTAGTAAGCAAACATATTTTCACAAGGAAAGATTCAAAGGGTAAAACATATTCTTCCTATACTGAACTCAACTGCTAAATGCTATCATATACCCTGTTTATCATTCATGTGAGGGATTGTTGGATACATGTGAATGGAAAAGGAGGAAGAAGACTTCTTTGTGTATGGGTTTAGTCTCATATTGAAACTTTCAAGGCACTATGGTTTATTTATATTATTGCATATACATTGATGATGTTAACAAATGCATGGGGAGATGCTCTCTCTCATGCGTGGGTGCGCATGAGAGGTGCAAATCTAGGATCTGAATTACACTGAACCAAGTTGGCTCGTATGCGACTCGACCTGTGTGTTGAATGTCGGACCGATCTGGACAAAATTTGCATAAGCGAATGAATCAACGTTGTGTCACCTGAATATTTTTGCCTGTTGCTCAAATATAACAGATGTAGTAGTCAATAATTAATGAAGAATATGTAACCTCTAGTTGTTTGAGCTAGATAGATTAATGATTAGTAAATGATTTTAATTCAGCCATTGAATACTGTAAAGGTCTAAGCTCATATATAAGGAGGTTGTGACCAAGGGCAAGAGGTACAGAGCTAATAGTAAAGATTTTCCTCCACCTTCATTTTCCCAAATCTTCTCTCCGTTGTGCATTTCTGCTCAGTGGTTTGTTGGTGATAGAAATTGAGTACTTTCTCAGTTCACTACAAACAATTAGTGTTTGGTTATGTATGTGGTTCTGCCGTTGTATTATAGGAAATAGACGTTCATCGTAACCTCAAAGCATAGCTGGAGGAGGATGAATCTATTTTAAAGAAACTGCTTGAAATCAGGTCTCGACATCTTCTTTTTTGCAACTTGGACTCTGCAGTTGGAAGTTTGCACTCAGGACTCGCAAGTTTGTACTTAGGAGTCAAGAGTCTGCAGTTGGGAGTCTGCAACTCAAACTCTGCAGTCGGGAATCTACACTCGGGAGTCAGGAGTCTGCATTCGGGACTCAAACTCGGGAGTCTGCACTCGGGAATCGAGAGTTTGTAGTATGGAGTCTGCAATTCGGACTCTGTAGTCAAGATTCTGCACTCGGGACTCGGATTCGGGAGTTTGCACTAGGAAGTTGGGAGTTTACACTTGGATTCTGCACTTGGAGGTCTGCACTCTGACATACAAGGTAACCCAAATTTTTAGCTAACTCAGTCATCCTAAGCAGTTTTTTGTTCCTACTTGACCGTCTGAGATTATCAGCTCATGTCAACTCAACAGATAAATCTGATTTGATTCATAATTTCAATTTGAACTACTCTATCTTTGACATGATTGCCGGATACTTATAATGACATTGCTTAAGATCTAGGATGCGCTCCTCCAACCTATGGTCTTCCACCTATACTTTCATCTCCTCTTGATCAATAGGGCAATAGACGACCATTTTAGTATTGATGAATGCATTGTTAATACTCTCCTTGCACTCGTCCATTAATGATCTTCTCCATTTCTCCTTTGCCTATCGACTCTATGTCATTGGTCGCATTGAATTTTCATGATCACTAAAGGGACTTTGTTGTCTATCCCTACTTCTCTATATAACTAGAATATTTTTCATGGCCATCTGTGGATTTTTTGGTGTGGCTAAGTTGTATAATGCCAATTTCATTTATTTATCCATTTGAGATTAATAATAATTAATCTTATTATAATTTTCAATAACTATTGCAGTCTTTAAATTATTTTTTACCAAAAATTTATTAAGTTATTATTTTTTAATTTCCTTAACACTATCAACTTGGCATGTTTTGGGGTTTTCTTAAATAACGCATCACGAATTATTTTTCTTCAGATTTTTTTTCATGTCCAAAATATTCCTTATAAACTCAAAAACTTAATTCTTTCATCCCAAAAACTTCTATATTTTTATTCTCAAAAACTTTTTTTTTTCATTTCTATATAATAAGTGTAAAATTATTAATATTTTAAAAACAAATTGATGACCCAAATTCTGGAATGAGTTTCACAAGAAGCTTAATATTTTTGAAATGACTACAAAAGCAAGACAACAATTAGAGGAGCACACATCCTCTGATCCATAATCTACAGATCAATAATCAATGGACCATCCTTTAATTCTTAAATTGTGGACCAGAAGATCCCATTTGCAATTAACACTGATCTTGCTTAGGGCTATCTTGGCTCTAGTCCAGTCCCATTTTTTTTATTTATTTTATTATTCTTTTACTTAGTCCATTAAAGCTTATTCCTTCCGCACATCTCATTAAGTTCAAACCCCTAACTTTAATTTCTGGTCCGCCCCTAACCGCAAACGACCTCCAACCAAAGTCTCTGAAAGATAGTGCAAGTTTGTAATTTCAAGAGTAATTCAATCTGATTGACCTGATAATCTCTCACGTTTTCCAATTAACAACCCCGTTGAACTATGAAAACATTGAGTTATTTGTACGCAAAGCTCCCTTAGCAGAAATACAAGTATAACACATGGAAACAATCAGAATGTTCTGAAGTTCATGGAAGAAGATAAGCAACAACTTCATAGGATCATCTACAGCCTACCCCATTGTTCATGTGGAGTTCATCAAATGCACAAGACAAGGAGAAGAAAGAGACATCACTCAGCGTGCGGGCTGTTGATTGTAGTGGCTCTTCTCTTTCTTTTTCACAGCAGCAAGCCTTGCACTGCGAGCAGCCGCCTCAACAGCAGCAACTTTTGCGGCAGTATCCATCTCTTTACCAGTTTTTTTCTTCCTAACTGATGCCATTTTCTTTATTCTCTCTACATCAACTCCAGATGTATCACCACCAGGGTCAGCAGCAACCACCTCTTCTGGGCCTTTATTACTGGTATCGAGACCTGGAAGCTGTTGTTCCTCTTGCTCTTTGGCTTCTTTTGATGATTTTTCCTTTTTATGCTTCTTCTTCTTTGGGGTTTTGCTTTCTGAAGAAGCAACAGTGAGTTCCTTTTTCTCTCCATCGTCGTCATTTTGCTGCAGTTGTTTGCTGTCTGGAAAATTGATAAGGAAAATATAAAGCATAAAGTATTATCAAAAATTAGAAACACTAGAACATCTCATCATCTGAAAGTTCAAGTATTACCATCGGTTTCGTCTTGAGCGCCATTAGTATCTTTGCCTGAAATGCCTAGCTCGTGTAGAAGCGCATCAAGTTCTGCCATTTCTTTTTTCTTAAGTTCCCTCTTAGAGAGTTGCCCAGGTGCTGGAACAGGAACAGTAGGTTTCTCTATTATAGGTGCATGTTCAACGGTAACCTCAGGTTCATGTTCATGTTCCTCCTCGTCATCCTCATCACCGTGATCGACATCATCATCTTCACTTTCACTTTCCTAAACAAAATGACCACAATAATCCAATGATAATCCAAAATAAACAAAGAGAAAATAACGCCTAGCACAAATAATAAGAAAAGTCCACCTGGCATGCATCACAATATCATAAATAGATCAGCCAGAGTAGAGTCACCAAAATCACAATATTTAGCTATTGAAAATAATTTCCAGAACAGACAAATCACTCTCTAAAATCTGGAATCATAATTATTGTTTTGAAAATTTCCAATACACGGTCATGGAATTTACTGCCACAATCGAAATGCCATTTGCCTTTACAAATACAAATTAGAACGGCAAATATAAGTTTCTACACACCCAAGGTCTGCTACAGCCTCAGAGCAAAAGAAAATACACACAGCATGCATGAGTCAACTCAACAAAATATGTAGCACCAAGAATCCATAGTTAAAAGGATTCCACTTTTCAAGGTCAACGCAAAAATCAAAACACAGAGCCTAGCAAAGTTAACTCAACCCAATGAATCAAGACAAACTGAGATGTGGAGATTCATTTTGGGTATAAAACATACAACTCTTGCTGGTGTCAGAAAAGGTGTTCAAATCATCACTCGAATGATAAACATTAGTAAAAAAAAAAACTAAAGCACAAACTAGTCTGCTTATGTCACTTAAATTTGGCATTTATATCTACAATTTACTAATATGTGTGGAATGAAAAGCCTCCATAGAAACATACACAATCAGACAAAAAAAACATGGACAAACAACTGAAGGTGACACACATCTATGCATCTCCATTCTGCACCTTGGTGTGCCGTGTTGAAGTCATGGATCATTGTTAACAACAACCAAATGTCAGATACATGGATCTTCTTCCATCCTTGAGCTCCACGTATGATCTATCCTTAATACTATCAAAGAATCTCCAGATATTCAGTAAATAGCATAAGTACAATTTTCTTTGACCCACAGGCCATACCTTTAAACTCCAAAAGGTCTTTGACATGGTTTTACATTGGCAGTAAGAGAGTAATGCAACCCTTCACCACCCAACACCACCCTTCGAAATGAAACCTCAGCTAAGAGAACAGGAAAGTTCCATTAAAATCAGGTAGTGCCATATTTAGATGTACTAGGCATACCCAAGATATGGTCAAGCCTAAAGTACAGCAGAATTTGAAGTGTTAAAGGAATAACTTTGACAAACATTTTCGTAAAAGCGTTATATGAGGTTTTCCAACATCTTATGGAGTGAATTACCAATACCTTTAGTTCTATTCTTATACAAGTAAAAGGAGAAGTTGCTCAAGAGGAGTCACAAGATAGAACATATTTCAAGTAAAAACTTAAATTCTTTTTGGCAAATGTCTCAAATTTAGATATTAACCATTCAGCCACAGTGGTTGATACTGGTGAGAATGATATATCTTGCTAATGATATTAGAGATGCATAATAAACAGTTGATGCTTCATAAAGCACCTTATTTTTTTATAAATAAGAACTATCAATAGAATCAGACTAGAGATCGCAATGCCTTAACAAATATCAAAGCAATTCTGCTATGAACAGTTTTAGTGAACCATTAAGTATGGGGTTTTGGGATTACTAACTTGCTAAAATATAGGAATATTACAACCCTTTTTATGATTGCATACATTTCAGGGTATAGTTTCATAATATAGAAATACAATTTTTTTGTACAAGTGCTATTATATCCTTCACAAGAATGTCAAACAGAACAGAGGTATGACTTTGTTTTCCTAATGTCTTCATGAAGCAAAGATACCAGTACCATGTATGATGTAGATGTAACACGTCAAAGAGTTAAGAGGTAACAATATTTTTTCTTCTAAAAAAAGAGGGGGAAAAAAAAGTATAACTAATTTCCAATTTTTCCAACCAGTCAGGAATATAACATTCTCAAACATGTTTGTCCAATAACGTTGACCAGAATGATGTGGCAATATAATCAATAATCATTTATTGATTTCGTCCCTTGGTAATTAAGGCGTGATTAAACCTAGTCAGCAAATACCATTTTCAGGAATCTACTTGATCCAAACATTGGTCATTTGTATTGGATAAATAAGTTGATTGGTCAATTTAATGGTGTAAGAGAAAGTGAACCCACATGCCTCACTCAAGAGAACCAGCGAAAACCAAAAAGATTGAGTAGGTTAACAAGTTTTCTAAACAAAGGCTCTAAGTCCTCTTCATATAATTCATGATTCAGAAATCCAAACAAATTAGAACTTTAAAAAGTAAAGGAATATAAATTATATGGCTTAGAATTTAGAGAGTTAATTAAACATTATCAAAAGTAAACAATATCAATAACAATCCAGAGAAGAAAAGTAGAAAAAAGTTGATATAAATTAAATGATTGTCAATTCTTAGAGAAGTAGGCCTTGCACGAATTTACGATGAAAGGAACTATTAATTATATCGGTATTTTTTGTACAAACCAACATGATAGTCAATTATCTAACGAACTTCACACTAATAATTATTAAAACCATAATAGCTAGTAGTTTAGAAATATACAAAAGAATCTTAGTGGTTAACTAGCTTTTTTTTCAGTGGTTAATAATTTTGTTTGGCTGAAATGCTAGTGGTTAACTAGTTTTCTTTGGTTGAAATGCTGAAGGTCAATTAGTCGATATTAAATATGTAAAATAATATACCATAAATGGAACTTGAGTAGGTACATAATAGAAACCAAGTCTATGAAGTAACATTAAATGGGAAGGAGAAACAAAAACATTGTCAGTCTAATCCAACAGGTAGCCATATAGACAAACAACCGTATCGGTTTAGGAGTATACGTACTTCCTCGAAGGCAGGCTCAGCTTCCTTGTCGTGCTGCTGCGACGAACCCCAAACAGGCAGTGGCGGAGCTGTGGTGGCGAAGTAATCATCGTCGTCATCAACATCCGCCCAGGATTTCGACGTCAGCGGTGTAGGCGACCAGAACACCTGCGGCTCCGGCTTCTTCGCCTGGCTTTTTGATGACCCCTTGCTCTTCGAGTTCTTGTCCGACTTCTTCTTCTTCTTGAGGGTCTCGAGCGCGGCGAAAACGTTAGTGTTGCTAATCTTCAAGGATCCATCGTCCTTCCTGCTTCCACCTCCAACCATATCTCCCTAAGTAATGCCGAGGGTTTTAGAAAAGGACGAAATCTAAAAAATTGTTCCAGATTCAACAGCGAATCGAGAGTGATCGGATTTCCGCGCAAAACAGATAAATGAATCAATTTGCATAAAACAAATTTGTCGATCTGAAGAAAAAACGAAAAAGTTGATACAGGAAGATCAAAAAGAGGAATCGATCGGAGAAAAATCGGTAGATTGTAGCTTGGGCAAGCTGCCGACGACAGAAATCATCCGACAAATTTCACAAGATAATGGTCAGGAGAGAGATCCACAGTAGGAAATCCTAGATTTGTCAAAGAGACAGCTCGAATATGTTAGGGCTTCGATTCCAGGAGCCAAGGAAGAGGAGGCCGCGGGACGAGCGACGAGCGCAGCTGCGCACCGATCGATCAGGGTAAACAGATAACGTGCCATGTCCCGCGATTGCGTCTAATTATTGATTTCGACAAGACTGTTTGACCAGTTCACTGCATAAATTATAAATTGTACGATTTATAATTTATAATTTAATTATAAAGAATTATTATTATTATTATTATAAATTGATTATTATAATAGATGATTATTCCTCGTGGTGTATGCGTCGTGGCAGCGTAGTAGTAAGCATTTCTGCCTCCCAGCACCCGCACCGGCGGGGGCATCGACACCTGTCGTGCTTGAGTCGGAGTGGACCTTCTCATGCTCGCCTACATCAGCTCGTTTTCTCTTTCAAATGAAATATTCTCAATGCACTGTGCATAGTATGAAATTGTGATTCACGACACAGCGAAAATGCTATATTTTGAGTTTCAAATCTGATTTGAATAATTAAAACAAAAAGATCGGTTCCATTGCTTAGAATCTGCATGCAGAAAGCTAGCTCACGCTTGAAACATTCGATCTTTTTAGGTTCTTCTTCAAGGCAGGCGTTCTTGCGTCGTTTGTTGTTGCTTCTGTTGTTGGACGATCTGTTTCTGGATGGCAGAGCAAGTGCTGGAGTTATGATGGAGGCTAAGCTCGGTCAACACTGGAGCCATGGCCGCTATTGTTAAATTAAGGAAGGGTTTTTTCTAATCCCTTATCCGATTGGTTACCATTTATCGATTGGATTCTCTCTAGATGAAAACTATGTATAAAGGAGGAATGTACGACGAAAATATTTATTATAATAGATAATTGATTTGATTTGATTGTTGATTGATAAATCATTATATTTTTTTTTATGTTTATATCACTCCACCTATCTTATAAATAGGGATATTTGATAGAAATAAAAGATAAGACAATTATCTCTTCTTTATAACATATTATCAGTTCTTTAAGATACGAACTCATAAATATTCTTATTATTATTATTTTTTAAACTCTCGAAATAACATAAATTTTTATTCTTATGTTTATGGCTTGAATTTTATATTAATACTCTTGAAGAAGCACAATATTTAGATTTAATATTGATGCTTTTGAAGTAGCATAAATTATAAATTTATATTGATATTTGAAGAAGTAGCATAATTTTTAATTTTATATTAATGCTCCTGAACAAGCACAATTTTTAATTCTATGTTAATGCTTCTGAAATAGCACAATATTAACTTATGTTGATATATTGATAGATATGCAATTTAACATATAAAGATATAAAATTTATCAATATTATTGAAGAATATTGATATAAGATATAAGTTTTATCAATGTTCTTGAAGAATATTAATTTTCTATTAATACATATCAATACTCTTAAAGAATTTTTGTTAAAGATATAATATTTATCAATATTCCTAAATAATATTGAAATATATATTTGATTTGATCATATTATGACATGCTTGTTTTATATTTGTTTCCTTTTAATTTTTATTGCTATAATATTTTTTTATGAACATAAATATTTGATTGCTTATTAACTATGATGACATACGTTTTGATCATATTATTATGACTCGCTTGTTTCCTTTTAATTTCTGTTGCTATAATATTTTTATATGGACACAAATATTTCATCGCTTCAAATACTAACACATTTTGTTCTATAAATGATATTATTCTAATTATTTTTTAAAATTTACTTTTATATAGTGGTCGCTATGATAAATATTACACAACTTAATTTGAAACGCTTGACTTAATTGGAAAAAATTATTTGTCATGAATTTTGGACATCGAGATTCACCTTGTTACTAAGAACATAAAAGAAGGAAAAACTAATCCCTATAGCATAGTGCAAAAGCACTTATTTTCTTTCATTACCATCTTAATGATGGATTGAAAGTTGAGTATCTCACGGTAAAAGAATCACAAGAACTTTGGAAGAATTTGAAAGAAAGATTTCACCGTCAGAAAACTATAGTTCTCCCAAAAGCCCGTTATGAATGCATGCATCTCCACTTACAAGATTTTAAATCTGTAAGCGATTATAACTCAGTGCTATTCAAAATTAATTCCAAACTCATACTTTATAAATAGAAAATTATTGATCAAGATTTATTAAAAAAAACTTTCTCCACTTTTCATGCATCGAATGTGCTCCTACAGCAATAATATCGTGAGCGTAGATTTAAAAAAATATTCAAAGCTTGTCTCTTGTCTACTAGTTGCTAAATAGAATAATGAGCTACTCAAGAAAAATCATCAATTATGCCTAACTGGATTTACACCATTTCCTAAAGCAAATGGAACATCATTCCCCGAAGTAAATGCTAACTTATCTCAAAATCATAAAATTGGGATAAGTCGTGGGCATGGCTAAAGGAAAAATTATTAGTAACAAAATCGTAAAAGACTTAAAATAAGCAACCAACAGCGGAAATCTAACAATGGATAAGTAAAAGGTAAAAGCTCAAAAGAAATTGAAGATAAATGTCTTAAATGCGGGATGGAGGGGCATTGGTCTCGTACCTTTCATACAACAAGATATCTTGTGGATCTATACCAAAATTTGATCAAAGAACAAGGAAACATACAGACAAATTTTACTGATGATTATGATTTAGTTGACATAACTCATTTGGATGTCTCTGATTTCTTTACCCAACTAGATGATATTTTTGATTATTTTATTAGTGGCAGCGTGCTAGACAATATGGAATAGTTGTATTTCCATTTCAGTGTTTTATCCTTTCTAAGTTTACTTTTGATTTAAGTTGTAGGTGAAGTCTCTAGAAAGTATGGAATAATTATTTTTTAGTCGAGTTACAATATATTTTCTATTTCAACATTTTATTTTCTTTTAAGTTATCAATGAGAGTTACTACTCTAGATCTTCATTTAATAAAATGTTTTATTTATAAATCTTGCAAGAAATTATATTAGAATTATAACTCTTTACTTATACATTTTTTTAAGATTAATAATGGAATATCAAGATGAATGTCTAGTAGATAGTGGTACAACCCACACCATCCTTCAAAGCAAAAGGTATTTTTTGGAGTTAACATTAACTGAAAAATATGTTATAACAACATTGGGTGTATTACAAATAATTGAAGGTCATGGAAAAGCAAATATCATTTTATTGATAGAATCCTATATATTGAAAATGCACTTTATACTAGCAAATCCAATAGAAATTTGCTTAGCTTTAAAGATATCCGCCGAAAGGGTTATCGTATTGAAACATTAAATGAAAATAATATTGAGTACCTTTGTATTATATCTATTACATATGGCCAGAAGAAAAGAAAGATTGTGTGTACTTCCTTTTGGAATGTATTGTACTACAATGAAAGAAGTTGAGACAAACATAATAACAAACCAAAAGTTTATTGACAAGCATGGTTTCATATTATAGCATGATCGACTAGGTCATCCTAGGACAATAATGATGCAAGAATAATAAATAATTCACATTGATATCAATTAAAGAACTAAAATATTCTTTTACATAACAAATTTTCATATGTGGTTTGTTCACAAGACAAACTAATTATAAGACCTTCCCCCACAAAGGTTGATGTTGAAACTCCAACCTTCTTGGAGAGGATTCATGGGGATATTTGTGGATCTATACGCCCACCATGTGGACCATTTTGATATTTCATGGTATTAGTTGATACTTTAACTAGATAGTCACATGTTAATTTACTTTCATCTCAAAATATAGCCTTCGCTAAACTGTTTAGTAAAATTATTAAACTACGAGTTCAATTCCCTGATTACTCAATCAAGACACTTCATCTTGATAATGCTATTGAATTTAAGTCACAAGCATTTGATGACTATTGTATGCCAATTGGAATTTTAGTTAAGCATTCAGTTGCTCATGTTCATATACAGAATGAACTAGCATAATCATTTATTAAAAGATTGCAATTAATTGCTAAACCACTACTCATGAAAACAAAACTTTTATCTTCTATTTGGGGTCATGCCATAATACACCCTGCATCATTGATTCATGTAAGACCAACTAATTATCACCAATACTCATCGTTACAACTTGGCTATGGTCGAGAACGTAATGTTTCTCACCTTCAAGTATTTAGTTGTGTCATACAGGTCCCTATCCCACCTACACAAAGAACCAAAATGGGTCCACAACGTAAATTTGGGATTTATGTGGGATATGATTCATTATCCATTATTAGATATTTGGAGCCTTTAACAGGTGACTTGTATACTACTTGATTTACATATTACCACTTTGATAAAATTAATTTTCCAACATTAGGGGGAGGAAATTTGTATCCTGAAGAACAAAGAAAAATTTATTGGAATGAAAAGACATTATCTCATTTTGTTCCCAGCAACAATCAATGTGAGCAAGAAGTGAAAAGAATCATTCACTTACAAAGAATTGCAAATCAATTGCCTGGTGCTTTTGTTAATACAAAAAATATGACAAAGTCATACATACAAGTAGAGAATACTCAAGTAAAAAATTGATGTCCCTATAGGATCATCAATTACTCTACCTACAATGTATCTAGTGTTATATTTGAGAAATGTCTTAAGACGATTTAAGACAATCGTCTTATAGTTTGTACTATTTATTTCAAAAAATAAAGATTCGCTATTTGAGTACACTTTACTTATGTGTTTGAATTGTTTTAAACTCACTTACTGAATGCCCGTAATACGATTTCATAGCATGAGAGAACTTGTAATTGGATTACAACTAGTGAGCGTCTCTACATGTGTAATTATGAAAGTATTGAAATATTCCCTAGTTAATGAATTGATATATTTAGACATCATCAATTTTGTGAGACTAGCATGAATTATATTCCTTGGTCTAACCAAGCAGTTGTTACTCACTAGTTGGAGACATTGTGATGTTGAGAGTTAAACATGGATGCTAGTTATGGTAACTAGTTCATTGGAGTGACATGCTATAAGACTTCATATGGTTATCTATATATATGGATATGTTTATCAAGTTCTTACTGCAGCTCGAGTGTAAGTTTCTTTTAACTTGAGGTACTCAAGTCACCGATCGTGGAGTTTTATACTTTGACATCTTAATCAAAGCATTTCCTTGGAGATGTGAACCAGAGATGATTGGGTATAAGTTGAAGTGCTTGAAGGTGTTGTTGGACCCTGTGGTTGTTTTGATGTGATCAACCAAGTTAGTTAGGTCCTGCTTGTTATTTGATCCTTGTATCTAAGTGTGTACGAGCTTAGGAGTGCAGGAAGTCGAGCGGAAGACGCAGCTAGCAAGAACGATGGCACGGGAAGGGAGCCGACGGGTTCGGTGCGTTCGAAGGACGAGAGAGTTACGGAAGAGTACACCGGTGGGCGAGAAGAACATGCGCGACATTCGAGGGACGTTAAGCCGGGGAGGAAGCCTGCTCGAGGAGAAGGTCGGAAATTGGGTTTGGGTGAGCCCTATTTC
>JBBMJZ010413112.1:7490335-7502637 GCA_037833815.1 Zingiber zerumbet
TTGGATCTTCCAATGTTAAACCATCAAAACTGCAATGCTATATAATTCAAAATCTGTCTATAATCTTTTAAAATCTGCATTATGAACTTAATAAAATCTGCATTTGTAAGCTTAATAAACTTCTGCACTTGTAAACTTAATAAAATCTGCTGAAGCTAAAGATCCATGTAACTTGTTCATAGCTATACTTTTATAGAGCAACATAATCCCTTAAGCTAACTAGAATCCTCCTCTTCCTCAACTTCTTTTGAAGATCAATCCAGAAAGCATATCATGTAAAGAACATATCTGTACAAAGTACAAGGCTAAAGAGCAGATCTGTACAAACTGCAAGACTTCCTCAATTCTATAGCATTTAACACTTATAGAAGATGATCATTCCTTATTCTACAACAAACCTCAAAAATCTGTATAGGATTCTTTAAGCATGTTTAAATCCCTAACTTGTCCTACTGGTAAACTTATCTGTGAATCTAAATACCAACATGTTTTCGATCTAATCGTGGCATAAGGAAAAGATGCTTCTATCATCAAGAATTTCTACTGCTATCTGTACAGCATGCATCCTTAATAGCATTTAAGAAGAAACTACTACTTATCCCCCAAAACCGGATCTGCACAGGTAAATACTTACAACCAAGCTTTTCCTTGTCTTCAAATCTGCCAAGGAAACGAAACTAAACAGTGACAATGAACTAAACTAATTCAAACCACTGGAATACTAAATTCAAAGCCTGAAGAAACAATCCACTCGCTAAGCTTAACAAATCTATTTCCTTTCTTTGAATCTCACGGCAGCAAACTCTAAACCAAAACTTGCTCACCCACTTCTATCCGAACACCAATTGAAGGAAATCGAAACTACAACTTCAAACCTGGTTTGTAGTATCAGCAACACCAAAGATCTACACAGCTTCAGAATTTAGCCCAACGTCCCATAATAAATCAATGAACAGAAAGCATCATGAGTGAAACCAAACGAAGACGTGCTGGAATCTACAACCTAGATAAAAATTATTTCGTTTGTTCGAAAAACTCAAACTGAAGAAGGAACAAGATTCGAAAACTACTCCTACTGCAGGTGAGAAGCACTTACCTCGCGTTCTTGGACTCACAACTGAGAAGAAGGGCTCTAGGGTTTCGGTTAGCTCAAGTTTTCTGGCTCCTCTTCGTGCTCACGGCTTCCCTTCGACAAGAGGACCTCGTATTGATGAAGAACTCCCGGAAAACACCCTTGCCGGCCGCCAAGACGAAGCCCTAGCTTCGTTCTTCAGTTCCGCCCAAGAAATCGCCGTCGCCGCGCGCAGAAGAAAGGAGAGGAGAAAGGTTCCTAGGTCACGGGAAATACAACATCTAACTTATCCCTTTATAAATTTAATATTCTGTTAATTATCTACCATATAAATATATTTCTCTATCTATTTTAAATAGCACGGCCCGCTTAGACGCTTGACTATCTTGCTTCACCTAAATATCTGAGGTCGCGGTTCGAATCTCGGCTGTATCTTTTTTATTCTTAATTTTTTTATGTTATTAATTACTACTTAAATAAATTTTGTTCTTCCTTTAATTATTACTGCCCGCTTGGGCACTTTGCTATTTAAGTTGTGGAGTGCGTCGGAGGTTGTGGGTTTAAATCTTGGCCGCAATCTTTTTATTCTTATTTATTTCCTGTTTATTAACTATTACTTAAATTAATATCGTTCCTTTTATTATCAGTGACGCCCGCTTGGGCACTTGGTCAATCGAGACAACATAAGGCTTTGCTTAATCGGAGGACTCCGATTCGAACCTCGGTTTAATTTCTTTATTTTTTACAACTTGTTTCTTTTAGTAAAATACCAAACGAATTTCAAAAATTATATAAAAATCTCTAGAATATTTTTAAAGTATTTCTAAATATTTTTAATTACTATTAGGACTCCAAATATTAAAATTTAGGGTGTTACAAACTAAATTTAGAGTCAGTATTAATATTTGTTAAAAGTTATTAAACAAAGTTAAGTAAAATTAAGATTCAATTCGAATCCATCTTTAATTAAGATAAATTATGATTTAATTATAATAAAGTTAAGATTTTGATTAATGTTGAAATTAAAATTAATTAAGTTAAATTAAGGCTAAGTTTTAATTAACTTTTTTATGTAAATTAGGTTGAATTAAGGTACTCATCAAAGTTAAGTTAAGTTTTCAATAAGTTATTAATTAACATTAGATTAAAGTAAAGTTTAAATCAATGATTTAATCTTTTAATTCAATTAAGTTTTAATTATTTACGTATTAATTTTTAATTCAGTTTTTAAGTTAATTAAATTTTTAATTGATTTAATTATTTTTTAATTAAGATTTAAGTTTTAAGTTAAGTGACTAAATGATATTTTAAAAGAATTTTAAAATAATTTTTTCAGAAGATTTTTAAAAAATTAAAATATTTGTTAAAAAAATAATTTTTAAATGATTTAAAATATTTTTTAAAAAAGATTTAAAATAATTTTAAAATGTTTTTTAAAATATATATTTTTTTTAAAAAATATTTTTTAAAAGGATTTTAAAAGGAATTTTTAAAATTATATTTAAAATAATTTTAAAAGGACTTTTAAAATAATTTTTAAATGTAGTTTTCAAGGATTTTTAAAATAAATTTTTATAGGATTTTTAAAATATTGTTAAAAGAGTTTTTAAAAGAATTTTTAAAGAATTTTTAAAATAATTTTTAGAATATTTTTAAAAGAATTTTTAAAATAATTTTATAAGATTTTTAAAAGGAATTTATATGTAATACGTTAATTAACATATGTTAATTCAATTTTTAAGATAAAGGGATCCTATGATTCTATGAGATGGGTTAAGTTAAATTTCAGGGCTTGGTTTAACTTATGTTAGATTTAAGTTTTAGATTTAGGTTCAATAAACATACGTTCTTTGAATAAACTTCTAATATGTGGTGAGTCACTTGGATTTCATTAGATTAACCACGCCTTTGAAAATTTTCAAATAGTCCTATCCACTAAACTTAATAACAAAACTTTGGTCTAACCAGCTAGGATTAGTAAGGGGTAACTTCAATTAGTTCTACTATACCAAATGCATCAGGTCAAAGTCATATCTTCCTAGACATGCATAGACAGAGCTTCCCTAACCTTATCATCCAAAACTTCTCTAGTGTTGTTCGTCAAGTTAAACTTTATCTCTTTTTAATATAATCCTAATTACCCTCTCGGGTAAACTATTATTTTGGATGTGCCAATTAATTTAGAGTCCCCCCTGAATTATTAAATTTATGTTTAAGTTTTAGGTTTATGTTGATTTAGTTTAGTACTACTTGCTTGGTTAGACAAGCTTTAGGAACCCTTTCTTTAATTTGTTAAGTTAAATTTAAGTAAGTTTTAGTTAAGGTTGAATTCATGTTTTTAATTTTAAATTAATTAAATTAGTTAAATTGTCCTTCTTTAAAGGAGTGTACTTAATATTTAAATTTTCTTTTAATTTTATTAAGTTAATTGAATTATTTTTTTAGGAGATTTTTTTAATGCTTAAGTTTTTATTAATTTTTAATTTTAAATTGATTAAATTATTTGAATTATATTTCTTTAAATGTTTATCTTTAATATTTAACTTTTTATTAATTATTAATTTTAAATTTTCTAGATTTAATTTTGATTTTATCAAAGTGTTTGATTTTATCCTTATATTTTCTTTGTCTTTTAATTTTATATTATTAGTTGAATTTATTAGATTAGTTTTATCTATATTCTTATCTTTAAGATTTAATGCTTTGCTAATTAAATTAACTTAGTTTTGGATAGAATTTTGTAGATTGATATTATCTATCTTGTTCAAATAATTTATTAAGGTATTTATTGATTTTATCTAAATCTATTTTTCATTTTTAAGTTTTAAATTCAAATTTATTTTAATGTTTGAATTAATTAATTAATTTGAATTGATTTCGTCGATGTTCTATTTGACCAAGTCAAGATTAATGCCGATTTGATCGAAGTCTTGATTGACTTGATCAGAATCTAGATTATTTTGTAGTTCTAAATTTAAATAATGTAAATATAGATTATCATGCACTATACATGGGATAATTTCATATTTATCTAAATTATCATGCAGATTATTTAAACTACTACTGATAGGGTTATTTTAGTAAATTATACTAACCTTAAGCGCATCTCCTAATTCAGTAGACATCTCTATTGAGTTGGATTCGTGTCTGTATTCACTTTTGACTTGATCCTCTAGTTCCATTGGCTCCTTGTGAAGCTTGGTTAGAGGAGTCCAGAACTCATAAGTATCTCGGTGTTCTCCAATTTTGCATGTGATTTCATTAGGTAATAATTTTACAATTGAATTTATTACCTTTCTGTTAGCTTCTGTGCTTTGGGTTGATCACCTCAGTATCATGCCTCCATCGAAGTTGTTCATAAGGATGAAGCTTTCCATCTACATCCTCCACAGATTGAATTTATGCCTCTTGTATATCTCATATGGAGGTGGTTCGTTGATATTTTGCCTGTGCAATTCTTTGTACACTATTTTTCAACACTAAAAGAAAACTCACAAAAATTTCAAGACTATTCCTTGGGGTAAGTAGTGCGGGAGATAAAGAAATTAGAGTAGTATTACACAAATTTCAAGAAAAATGATAATAAAAATTAAAATAATATTATGACAAATTTTGTCTAAAGGGTTATTTCACCAATTCTAACTTATGGTGAAAAAATGAAAATAGAATTTAAAAAAAATGGAGAAAAAAAGAGAAAGGTGTAAGAATAATTTTAAACAAAAATGATATATAATTTTCTTTCAAAAAGGAATCTCCTGCTTGATTGGTGGTTTCACCAATTCAGAGCGGCCTCAATCTGATACCACTTGTAGGACAATAAATACGCTAGAGGTGGGTGAATAGCATTCATCAAAAATTGTGACTAAAAATAAGTATGCAGTGGAAGGATAAAAGAGGAAAAGAAACCAGACGCTAACACAAGTAGTTTTACTTAGTTCAGAGCCTTCGACGACTCCTACTCCAATGCCCGCACTCATCGAGTGCTTTCGTTGGGTAATCCACTAATAACTCAAATGATTACACAAGTTAAGTGCAAGAACTAGAAGTAATGTTACCGACAACCAAGAAAATAAGAAAGTCTTGATCGCCGATTGTCGGAGGAGCTTCACAACATCGTAGGAGCTTTTAAGGAGCACTGTGCAAGAGTGAAAGTCGTAGCAGTTGATTTTTTTAAAGCTCCTAGTTGAAGGCCTTTATATAGGTCTATTCTAGGCGCCTAGGTCATGTGGCTCGGCCAGTCAACACGCTCCACCTCAGCTTCTGGATGAGTTTTTAGGTCCAGGAGTCTGGATCGACTCCGGGTGCCCAGGGCGCCCTGGTGCTCGTGGCACTTACTTGGACTAGCTGGTCTGGGCACCCGAACTCCCCTTTTCTTCAGTAGTTTCTTCCCTATAAAAAAGGGTTAATCCAGACAATAGAAAATATATTTATCCTGCTAAACAAAGTTAACACAACATAATAAAATAAGAGTAGTAATTAGATCCTATCTTCCCAAGACCATATCTAGTCAGGGTCTCATCTTAGGTTTTCCAAATGGATTAAGCTGGACCGATGCCTACAATTCCCTTAACGGGGAACGCGTTCTCACTAGATCTCTCTTCTTAGATCCTGTCTCTCCAAGACCATATCTAGTCAGGGTCTCATCTTAGGTTTTCCAAATGGATTAAGCTGGACCGATGTCTACAGTTCCCTTAGCGGGGAACGCGTTCTCACTAGATCTCTCCTCTAATTACTTACCTTCACTTACCACTTGCAATCGCTTGATTTGTCTTTGACCCACCAAGTCTTCCCACCAATTGTTAGGTTCATAGACACAATTGGACTTTAGTCGGTTATTAGGTCCCATGAACCCAACCAGACTTTCCGCAAGATATCGGGTCCCACATGTAATATGCCAAAAATGTAGATAAAGATGTAAATAATTAAAATTTAACTTAATTAAATTATTTTATTGAATAATTTATTAGGAATTAAGTTGATATGAATTTATGGAATTTATTAGATTTTTTTAGATTTTAAAGAGATTATTTTAGATTTTAGGGGATAAACGGAGAGGATTTAAAGCCTGTTTAAGAATATCTATTTAAATGAGGAGTTGACAATGTCTATTAGCCTAACTTTATATTTCCTTACCTAAGTTTCAATTTAGTATCGTCCCTCTTTATGCACTCGCTACTACCCATGGTCGCCATCACCGCATCGACACCATCGCACTGCTCTTAGCCGCAGTAGTCGTGGCGTGCTTTCGACCCTACCGCCGGTTCGCTGCCTCCATTGTCATCTTCACCTGAGCCCAGTGATGCCGCCATAGCCCTCCTTCTCCCTACAGTCAGGCCAACAACCGAATTTCTCTGATGATGTCGCCTGCGGCTGAGGCTTCCTCACTGCCCTCGTCACGCCGTCAACCAGACGATCTCCTATCTCAACGTACCACCATCGACTATCGTCTGTGACCATTGGAGAGTCGAGTCATCACTGGAGAAAATGTCTCAAAACTGAGATGTGCCTCATTGTGGTCTGTTCTGGTTATGCGCTGCACACCTCACTATAGCCCCACTACAGCGATCCCCCACCATAGGAGTAGTTGGATACGACCACGTACTTGTCGGTGTCATGCACCGCCGCTGTTGCAGCTCATGGTCGACCCCATCTGTCACTGACCGTGTGTCACCGACGTCATGAGTCGCCGCTAGAGAAGAAGCAATGATCAGCCGACACTGTGTCCTTTCCCTTTCCCTGACTCCTTGTCGTCAGTCATCATCTTGTCTAAGCAGATGCACACCGTAGCCGACGTAGACTGTAATCATTCACTGCTCGTCGTTGCACCGACTGCCTTTCTCCTCTAGCAAAGATGAGTTGTTAAAGTAATGGTAACTACTTCATTCACTATTTGATTAATAGGTTAATTATTAGGATGTGATTAACTAATAATTAGTTAAAGTGTTTCATTAATTGAGAGCAATCAACTAACCAATTTAACTTGAGGTTATGCTAAGGTTTGCATTCGGGTGGGGTTAAATTAAGCTGATGATTTAGTTCATATTAATAGCAATGTTAATTATGTGAAATGTAATTAGTTAATATCTTGGTTAATTAATAGCTGCCTACTGTTGATTAATTAACAATTAATTGTTAGGTTAATTGATTAATTAATAGTAGGAGTATTCTAGTACTTAGTTTTTAGTTAGTCTTGTATCTTGTGTTTGTAGGATCTGAGCTTGAAGCAAACCTTCAACTTCAAGATGGTCAGCACAATCTATATTTGAGGTGGGTAAATCTTGCTTACCTTCTTGATAGCTTTGATTATAGTACATAATTGCTTACTGCCATGTCTGATGATATTACAGTTACTCGCCCAGCTTAAATCTGTCCTATATTGCTCCTGAGCTGATACTTTATGGTTTATCCTTATATGTTGACCTATTGTTGATAGTTATGTAGTTATGTTTGTTATTCATGATTGAGTTCACATAGATATGCATGATATTACCATACCATAGTGTAGGATATTGGATATTCTGCTAGACCTCTTAGTAGATGATTTGACTTTATGTTTATTATTAGGATGATCATACCATAGTATAAGATGTTGAGAATCTTGCTAAACCTTTGTTTATTATTTCATACTGTAGTATAGAATATTGAATATCCTAATAGACTCTTATTGTTATTTAGACCTATAGCTTATGTTCATAAATTTGTATTATAGTATGGTTATATACTTAGGCTCGTGCAAGCAGAGCACTGATATTGTAGGTAGTATAGTTGTATACTGGTGTGAGGGCATATATATTCGTGAGATTATACTGGCATAACTTGATGAAAATCACTCCCTAGCAAAAGGGTAGTGTATTCCACTAAGTTTTTTCCTATGAATCAACCCCTAGGATTATTTGATATTGATCCCATTGTTTATTATATCTGCGATGATTCCATGGAATTAGTCGAGATATTAATGCTAGGTGACTAGTAACTTAGGGGCATGATTGTCTATTTTCTGCCTATATATTAGTAGGATTATATCGTAATATAGGGTAACGAGTATCCTAGTAGACTCTTACTTGTTATATAGGCTCATGCCTATACATTAATAGACTTTTACCATAGTGTAGGATTTCAAGGATCCTACTAGACCCTTAGTTGCTATACCTTGACGACCATTGTCTTGAAAGAGTCGTTAGCAATCGTTGGTATATCCTATCGGCCATTGTTTCTCATTCATGGTTGAGAGAGTCGTCAATGACCGTTAGTATATCCTATCTCCTATGCGTGGGTGAGAGAGTCATTAGTGACCATTAGTATATATCATGTCTGCCCACGGGACCATCCGTGGTAGAGCATTCTCTTGCAGTCAGTATTTATTATGTGTTTGCTATATGTCGAACATATATTTATGCGTGCAAGTTTAGATGTACTATATGTACTCCCAATTTGTTGGTTATACTTGGTTGAGTAGGTCAATGAAGTGCTATATTATTGATTATACTTTTGATTAACTGGTGATTATGTTGGGACACCTACATTGGTTAGTAAGTATTTTACCTGAGACTGCATCCTTTGAAATCCTGTCAATATATTATTCATGCACTATCTTCTTCTACCCACTGAGTGGTTGCGCTCACTATCCTTTGCTTTTCCTTTACCAAGTTAGAAGATAGAGGAGGTATTGTGTCGCTAAGAGGTCCTGGCTGCCAGTCCCACTTTAGTTTAGATTTTTATTCAAATTATTTGGGTTATTTTTCGCTGCTTGTATTTACAGTTTTCTTTCTGTATTAAATGCTTGAGTGTTGTTCTTAGCTTGTTAGTTAGGATGATCACTTGTTTATGCATACATACATGCATTGTCATTTGTGACTTGATGTTATTATTATATTGTATTGGTATTTGTGTTGGCTTGAATTGGTTTGATATCGTATTTCCTATATTGTCACTAGAGGGTACTGTTTGATTTAGCAGACAAGAGTATACCTTTGGGGCATGACACTGCAGACCTATTTAGACTTCCCACTAGTTATAGGGTTCCCGTGGACCTAGATGGATTTCAGTCTAGTGTCAGGTCCTTCAGACCAATCAACTCCTACACACTTGGTAGAAAGGTTAAATAACAAAACATTCTAACTTTAAATCCCTTGTTATTCATCAAAACCTGAATTAAATCATTAGTGCAACTTGCACTAACACCCTGGACCTAGGAAATAGATAACAACTCTTATATTCATTTCCTAGTACATTTTTAAGCATTCAACGAATGTAATAAGCTTCTCTGCCTACATGAAGGAGGTATTTTTAGTGCTTTCTTTTGCCTTAGATTAACAACCACCTAGGTTATAACCAAGTAATTTCTTAATTTCTTTTATTTGATTAATTGTTCAATTTCCTTTTTATAAGTGTGCTATTAATCTAAGTTGAAAGATTGAGAAGAGTTTTATTTTATTTGGTATAGGTAATTCACCCCCTCTTGTCGGCCCCATTGTTCCAACAGATAGTAGTGAGCTTTCATTATCTTGGAGTAGTAATTTTCTGATTGCAAACCAAGTAAACTCGGTTGTCTCGTACATTCCTTTAATTTAATTTTAATTTATTTAAGTTTTTGTGTAATTCTAATTGAAAGAATGAGAAGGGTATTTTTATAATTTCAGATAATTCACCCCCGCCCCCTCTTGTTAGTTGCATGAGACCAACAACATGGACCTTGGATGACCCAGTCACCCGAGATCAATTAGTCATGTAGGTCGACTAGGCATCCGACCTAATAACTTAGTCAACTAGGAAACTCCATTTATCTCCTACTTAAAGGAAGGGATTCTCCCTAGCTACTCGGAATGGGCGACTTCACAAAAGGCGGGCAACTCAAGTAAGCCTGATTGGGGACCATTTCTATAAGAAGGTTTTCTCTCGTCCTTTGCTGAGATGCCTTGACGTCGAAGATGTCGAGTACATCATGTGTGAAATCCACCAAGGCAATTATGACAATCATGTAGGCAGTCAAACTCTGGCCAGGAAGGTCCTGCTAGCATGATACTTCTAGCCGACTCTATAGGAGGACGTAGCTTAGCTCATTCACATTTGTATCAACTGCTTTGGCAATAGAATCTTTCTTGATCTCCTACTGAGTTATTAAAGGCACCCACCACTTCCTGCCCCTTCGACCAGTGGGGATTGACATTGTCAACCCCTTCCTGATCGGACCCAACGAGAAGTAGTTCCTTTTTGTGGTTGTCAACTATTTCTCCAAGTAGATGAAGGTTGAGTCCTTAACTCGAATAATGGAAGAAGTCATACTCAAGTTCTTATGGAAGAGCATCGACTGTTGATATGACACCCTTCATATGTAGGTATCTGACAATGGTCGATAGTTTTAAGGTGCAAACTCAAGGAGTAATGTGAAGGCTTTGGCATTCAACAGATTTTCACCTCGGTCGTGTACCCTCAAAGTAACTGACGGGAGGAGGTGACCAATTGGGGGATCATTTAAGGCCTCAAGATCAAACTCGATCATGTTGACGGTAGATGGGTAGAAGAGTTACCGAACATCCTATTGGCTTACAGAACTTCTCTTCAGAAAGCACAAGTATTGCCGCTTTTCACTTTATCTAAGGAGGTGAGGCACTCATTCCTATAGAGATCAGCGTAGAGTCCACCCGAGTATGAATCTACAATTACGACAATCCTAACAAGCAACTACTCGAGCTCAACTTGATCACTGAAACTCGGAAGAAGGTAGTAGTGTGGCTCTCAGCCTATCAACAATGAATGTGCCAGACATAAAATAAGAGGGTCATTTTCCATACCTTTCAAGTCGACAACTTTTTTTAGAAGAAAGTCAAGTCCATGAATGATGTGGGGAAACTTGAGGCTCAATGTGGAGGGCCCTATTAGGTTACTCACAAGCTAGGCTCGGAAGCATACTATATGAAGAATTTGAACCGCAAAGAACTCGATCGACTGTGACAGGCTGAGATTGTTCATCTGCGACCTTATCGTGCTTAGGGACCTTGGATACCCATCATTTTATATTTTATCACATGCATTTATTTAGTTTGTACATATCCTTTTTCCTTCGTTAGTAAAGACTGTCTTACTTTTCAATATCACTCGGGTTATATATCGAGTCCAAGTGTGCTCCCACGAACTCAGAGACACTCGAGTATTACATGATCCCACAAACTTAATGATGTTAGTACCCCAAGGTAGTTTCGATGTGATCAACCAAGTGAGGTTAGGTTATGTTGGTATTTAACCCCTGTGTCTAAGTGTGCAGGAACTTAAGAGCACAGGAAGTCGAGTGAAAGACGCAACTAGAGAGAAGGACGACATGAGAGAGAGAACCGACGGGCTAGGTGCGTTCGAGTTATGAGGTGCTGTGGAAGAGTACGCGGGCGGACTAGAAGGAGGTGTGCGATGTTTCCAAGGGATGAGAAGCCGAAACGAAAGTTTGCTTGAGAAGGCTATAAGTTGGATTCGGGTGAGCCCTATTCTGAATGACCAAAATCACCCAATAAAGTGGAACTAAAGTGGAAGATCTAGACCAATGCGAGCGGAACCGGAGCCGAAGACTCGAAACAAAAAAATCAACTGGAAGTTGACTTTACTGGTCCGAGTCCCGGACCTGGTCTAGGCACTCGGAGCCCTTCTAAGCACCTAAAATCAAAAGTTTATCATTTTGTGATATGACGCGTCCCATTGCGACGGGGATAAAGGTTTATCCCCCTCCAGGTGCCTGAACCCCTTCTAGGCGCCCCGACCAGGACTATAAATGCAGCCCTAGTCCCAGAAGGTCACAACAATAGTTGTAATTGATTCTTCTTTATTCTTGTTCTGTAATTGAGTACTTTAACTACTGTAAGAGGTTTCTCCACCTGAATGGGATTGCTTAGTGAGCTTTTTATCTTACTTAGATTAACAACTTTCCCAGTTGTAATCAAGTAAAATCTTTGAGTCTCTTCTTTCTTTGATTAGTTTTCTTTTATACAAGTGTTTTTGTTAATATAGCTATAAAGTCAAGAAGGGTTTGTTTTTATTATGCAGGCTATTCACCCCCTCTAGCCGGTCGCCAAGGGACCAACAAGTGGTATCATAGCCTAGCAGCTTCAGGAGGACTAACCACTGAACAAAGCACAAGAGATGATCGGACCGAGCATCAACCCACCGAAGTTTGAAGGGGAATTCACAAGCAGGAAGAAAAAGATAAAGGTATTCTTTAAGACAGATTTTAATTTACTTTTAATAA
>JBBMJZ010413112.1:7527657-7538165 GCA_037833815.1 Zingiber zerumbet
ACCTTGTGCAAAATTTTTATACAGTGGAACCATTAGGTTTTCCGAGTAGCAACCAACATCACTATCTATAAATCATGTTGTTGGATGCTCCCCCTCAGCGCATGCTTGTTCAAACACGATAAACCAAATGTTTTGGTGCCAAAATTTTAGGTTCGGTAGCATCAACAACAAATTATTTGGGTACCCAAAATTGCACAATCTTAACCCTTGAAACATGGTTTCTACTAACTAAAGACATGAATTTGATTTCTTTATGTTGTGATTTAAACCCTAAACCTACTTTGTTGTAAACAACCCTTTGAGCTTCTAGAATCATGTCCAAATATTTAGAACTCGAAGTAAACTTTTCTAAAGCACCTCTAAGATCATCAACTTGCAATTTCAAAGATGCATTCTCATTATTAAGGTCATCTAATTCAATTATGTCAT
Organism: Zingiber zerumbet; assembly: GCA_037833815.1. Taxonomy (NCBI): domain Eukaryota; kingdom Viridiplantae; phylum Streptophyta; class Magnoliopsida; order Zingiberales; family Zingiberaceae; genus Zingiber; species Zingiber zerumbet. Next base: position 7,528,087 of record JBBMJZ010413112.1, read on the forward strand.
TTTCATGATGCATGCAACTTTCACATGGCACAATTTCATTTTAAATGATCTAAATTCATTTTTTAACTTTTAAATCTTATCTTTTGATTTTGCTAGAGCATTAGTTAAACATGCAATAGTAGCATACATCTTATCAATTTTGAGAGAAATTACCTCATCATCACTAGATGATGACTCACTTGAAGATTTCTCATTCTCCCCATAACTATCTTCACCTTCGCTATCTTCCACATGGCTTAAGGCTATGAGTGCCACGTGCTTGAGCTCTTCCTTTCATCTTCTTCCAATGAGCTTGAAGATGATTCATCCCATGTGGCTTTCAATGCCTTCTTCTTCTTCTTAATCTTTTCTTCTTGATTCTTCAATTTTGGACACTCCATTTTGTAGTGCCCCTTTTTTTGTATTCATAGCAAATTACATCAGTTTTAGACTTTGAATCGACAAGAGATTTACCTTTTCTTCTGTCATCATTGAATATCTTCTTGACATCCTTCTTGTCAAACTTCCTTGAGCGTCTCATCATTCTTTAAACAAAATTTACCATTTTGCTTGATGATAGCTCTTCATTATTATCACTATCACTATCTTGCTCTGATTCTGAAAATGACTCCTTCTCCTTCTTCTTTTCTTTGTGCTTCTTCTTACTCATTTTTACCTACAACCAATGTTATACCTTTCTCTTTATAGCTTGTGTTAGTTTGTTCATGTAATTTAAGTTCACAAAATAATTCATCCAACTTTACTATTGACAAATCCCTTGATACCTTATAGGCATCCACCATGGATGACCATAATGAGTTTCTTGGGAAAGATTTTAAGGCATACCTTATGAGATCCCGGTTCTCTACACTCTCTCCAACTGAATGAAGACCATTTAAGAGTTCCTTGAATCTCCCATGTAGTGAACTTACCGTTTCTCCATCCTTCATTGTGAAATTTTGAAGTTGATTTATCAAGAGATCTCTCTTTGCAATTCTTGAATCCTTGGTGCCTTCATTTAGCTCAATGAGCTTATCCCATAAATCCTTGGCACTTTTGAAAGGTCCAACCTTGTTGAGTTGTTCTAAACTCAACCCACACTGAAGAGTCACAATTGCCTTAGCATTTGCTTGAGCCTTCATTTTTTGTTCAACGGTCCACCTTGATGATTCAAGCATTTTTCCATTTTCGGTTGACGCCGTGAATCCTTCCGTGATTGAGAACCACATTCAATTTTGATCATGAGATAGTGCTCCATGCGGCTCTTCCAGTAAGCAAAGTTGCTGCCTTCATAGAACGGTGGTCGTGAAGTACTATGTCCCTCTTTCAATGACATCTTGTAGCTCTTAACTTATGCTTTCTTGGCGGTGAATCCTCAAAAGCAAATCGAAGCTCTGGTAGGCCACCAATGCACGTTGGTAGGCCTCTGAAACTGTCAAGAACAAATTAAGGTTGAGGCAATCTTGGAAGGTCAAGCACAGTCCTCCTAAGTGTCATGCCACCTTCTGCTCCTTCATCTCGAACAAGTCGTTTCGAGCAACCAATTGGAAGAAATCTTTTGTATATTCGTTGACCGATCTCGCACCTTGTCTCAACGAGTGGAGTCACTAGAACAAAATTTGGGTGTAGCTGAAAGGAAGGAAGTGTTCCCTCATCTTCTTTTTCATCTTCTCCCAATTAGTAATTTGAGATGTCCCCTGTCTATCTCATGAGCAACACATCTATTCCCACCAACATCAATGCTCGTCCCTCAAGTCTGATAGCAATTAACTTCACCTTCATTCGATCTGAAACTTGCGTATAGTCGAAGATCAGCTCTACTTCGTTGATCCAATTAACGAGGCTCTCTGCTTGCAACGTACCAAAATATTTGGGTAGTTTAACCCAAAATCGAGGTCTCCATAGGGCTCCTCCTGATCACGATGCTCCTGGTATGTAGCTTGTTGTTGGTGATAAGGGTTCTCAAAGGAAGACTCAAACTCACAATCTGAAATCCCATGATATGAGATTCCATGATTTGAAAGCCCATGAGCCTCAATAATTCGAGTCGCATCGGTTAGACGTTGGGTTAAGTCTGTGACTTGCCTCTGTAAATCCTCTATCATCATTATGTCATGAAAGCTACGACCACCATACAAGGCTTTCTCGACCAAAACCTGTCTACCGCGACAACAAGCACGACGATCTTCCATTGGATCTGCACCTTGCTCCGATACTACTAATGCCTGGAAGAGTAGTAATTATCCTACGGACTAATGAGAAAGGGAATTGAAGAGAAGGCAAGAAGAGAACCAAAAAAAAAAATTTATTTGTTTGCTAAAAAAGAAAACTCCATTATTAATTGAGGGATGAATCCTCATACAACTAGATAAGTATTTATATAGACTTTAGATCCTATGAAAAATAAAAAGAAAAAATTCCAATATATGTACATCAATTCTAATCTTGTAAAAAAGAAAAAAGATCTTTCTAGAAAAGAAAATCTCTTGACAGAAATTAAAATTAATAAAATAAGGCACTGTTTTAGATTAATTATGACCCATAATTACTAGAAATACCAAAAATACTCTAAATACTAAAAAAATAAAAATTACTAAAAATCATAATAAAATATTCAGAGGCTCGGGTAAAAGCCTAAATGGTGGAATTTGAGTCCAAAAATTGATGATTATGGAAATCCTATAACAAATGTAAATTTTCAAATTCTGCACGTATGGTTACAGACAAAGTCTAATTCTGAGTCTCGAGTCAAAAGTTATGACCATTTGAAATTCAAAAGTAAATTCTTAACCGCCCTTTAGTGTTGGCCCTATGGATATGGTGGAAAGAAAATATAGGTATATAGGCATTAGGCCCATGATGGGATAAATCCCAGATTATCAGTTTTTGAGGATCGACCCTAATTATTATACCAGAGGTATCATACACCCACCATTTATACTATACTGTGAAAGCTATGACTATTTGAAATTTAAGGAGTCATATGTGCTATGCTATGGAGGCTATGACTATTTGAAATTTAATGAGTTATATTAGATTGATCTGCATCATCTTGTCCCTTAGCATCTGGATTTCGTAGATGATGCAATGAGAATAATGATTCTGTTGCATTCGAGTCCTATTTATTTTTGTCCATCATTATTTTAATTTATTAGAAGGGAAATTTTAACGTAACGGTAAAATTATTGATTCGTGCACTAGGCTGTCCCATTTTATCATTTTAATTTATTAAACTGTTCTCCTATAATTTTCCATGTAACTATATCTTGAGCATATTTTCTTTTATTAAATTCATAAGGATTAGAATTCATGTTTAGAAAATCCACTCCTTTCGGGGCCAACTGTTGGAGCATGCTGGGCTAAGTAGGCCACGGCAGCCCGGCCATTTGAACACCTCTAACTACAACATCAACATCATTGACCAAATACTATTGACTCCAAAATTTCTTGATATAGGGCAAAAAAAGATTACAGGGTTAAAAGTTACCATAAGATGAACTTAGGTGAAAGGTCTATGTATACTAATTAGCCTTCTGGAGTGGAGTGGATCACAAAGCGACCATGCAGCGTCCTCTCAACGTTGGTACCTGACCGGAATGGTAAACATAAAAACTTTGCCATGTTGCATGTTGGCTTGGCTGTGGCTTGACCAGCGGACGGTGATAAGGAAAAAGATGCGATCATTCCAGTTTCCACAGTCCTTATTAAAAGCTAAAGCCAACCAGCTTTCTCTCGGGATGCCCTATCCTTCACTTTCAGGCAATAGTTATCATGGCGCCATGAAAGAAAGAGAGCGGGGAGCTTTTTCTCCTCACGTCCATGCCGTCGCCTCGCCTAGTTTTCTTCACCTTCGTCAGAATTCCCATCAAAAGAATACACACGAGTGTGCAAACTTCAATTCAATTCTATATTCCTGCATCGGATTCAATTTAAATTTGCTCAACTCTAGGCCTGTTATCAAGCTCATTGCGGAAGCAGAGACACCAATCTCTTTGCATGCATGCCACTGCCTCCAAAATATTCCCTGCCTTTTCTCCTTACTTTAATTTGCATGCCCTAGCTAAACCCAGCAACCAAAATAATTTGTGCACTCGGATCCCAACTTCAAATGTTGGTGATTATGACGGATGAACTCATTATGACGGACTAATTAATTCTTCATGAATGGATCAATACGCTTTTTATCTTGATATTCACCCGGACAAGATTAATTAGTCTGTGAAAAGTGCATCAGTAAGAATAATTACTGTACTTGCATGCAACATTCTTTATATGTTTGTGGTGTAACAGGGCACCATCATCATCATTATCAGGCGACAAGGCTGGCAATAATAATTTAGTGCATTCAAGAACATGACAGCGTTCGAGGAGAAAATTTTACTCAAAAGTACTTCTGAAAAAGGTTTGAATATTGTAGTTCAAATGGAGTACGACGAGAGCCACTACAAGGCTTTTTCAGATTCAACTTCCAAAAAGTTCACCAAGAATTGACCTTGTTTGATTTGAATAGATTGCAAAACACCTCGATCGACTATGATTATTGGATGAATTAGCTTATTGTTTTCTCTTGAAATCCTTTCCACTCTAGCTAGTGAAGGTAGATTCGTTCATAGTTATCATCTTTCTCTTAATTTTCTTGTTAGCTTTTTAATAAGATTTTTTCTTCCCTAATTAGTGTGATTCGCACGCATTAAATTTTAAATTTACCAAGCGGTACCATCTAGAAAATGAATTGTAATACATGCAATCTTAAATTGTAATTAATTATTAATATGAAGAGAAATAATTTTACTTAAATATCTTTGATAATGGTCTTAAAAGTAAATTTTAGCTTACTATATTCTGGCCATTTACTTATAATATATACTTAATTTATTTAAAAATATTTATATTGTAACCATTATAATTTCATAATCATTACCACATAAATTTATCTATTTACCTAACTATAACTATTGATTTAATGTATATAGGACAAGATAATAATATTGGATGACAGTTATATCATTTTACTTAGAATCTGATTGACATTGTGGTTTTTTTTATATATAAAAAAAATTGATTCATATGATTTAAAAACATAGGAATTTTTTTATTTTTGTTAAAAAAAAATGGAGAAAGGCAATAAAATGGGCATGGAGCCCGGGGTCGGTGGAGGTGGGACCTGAAGCTCAATACCTGTGCGCGCGTGCAAAGGCCGGGCTTCATGGGGATCATGTTTGCTCCCTGCATTTTTTTTATATATTTGATTTACTCACATTCAATATTTTATTCTACTTAACAATATTTTATAACATATGCTATTATCATCATGATGACCATTACCCCACTGCCCACACGAATAATCTTTATTCTCTTCTCTATCTCTTCCCTGCACATAATTGAACACCGTTAGTCAACAAACATTATAATCTAGTCAAGCATTATAAACTCCTGTGAATTTAAGAAATATTAAAAGACAAAATGATTACAAATAATATGTAGTTTATTATTTGAGGGCTTTTTGAATATAATATATCCAAATTTTATTATCTTCTTCAAGGAGTAGTTATAAATGCATGCACTAATTCATCTCGCCGTACCTTCTCTTTGAAAAGAAATAGAGAGAGAACAAAAACTAAAAAAAAATATTTGAAGTTTAGGAAGAGGTAGAAATGAAAGCTAGTAGTCATGAAATTTGAAGCTAGCTTTAGCCTTTAGGGAGGAAGATGAAACAAGAAACCTCCTTAGATCACGTCTGCCTCAGTACTCTTCCACGAGCTAGCTTTAACATAAGCAGCCCTAATCTCCATGTATTGTCACCTCCAAGAATATCAAAACTCACCATTAGTCTAGTCTAATTCCATACTCAAGCCAAACTACTTCATGGATATTTAGCAATGTACTATTTTATTTATTGTTTTCCTCGAGAGATTTGCATATGATATTAATAAATTAAAGATGAGTAGCGAGGTGCTGTATCTATTTGGCAGTGTACTTGATGCGAATGGCTGCTCAGTGCTCCACAAGCGTTCCATGAGAAATCATAGTATGGGAGTAATAATGATAAGTTATTGCAACCTCAAGCATCTTGTCATGCATGTCTTCTGCATCCATATATTAAAAACATGATATATGAATATATGGTTCCACAGGAAGATAACAAAAATGGTTTTAAAACAAAAATTAAAGAAAACAAGGGTAACTTGAGGTTTTGCTGCACCCGTGGCAATGCAGGGTGCTCTGCATCGGGCTGATATGAAACGGCAGTAATGAGAAGAGAATTTGCAGAAACGGAGGCAGCCGCAAGCAGCAGCATCACGGTGGAGATCGTATTTACATGATGGAAACGAACCGGAATCCAGAGATTAAAGTAGCATCATGAAGCTCTTTATGTTGCTTCGGTACGTACGCATGCATGCATGCAGCAGGGCGTGCATTATGGGCGCGTAGCGTAGGATGCAGCTACGCTACCGCTTAACACGGCTATACTCTCTCATTAAATATGCAGCAAAATTGAGTAATCGTAATAATATTTGACTCAGCAATTTCCTTCATCACCTTCACCTGCTCAACTGAAGCGTATCTTTTTTGGTGCTCATGAGCAATGATGCCTCTCAAGCTCTTCTTTCCACACCCTCATAAATTACTTTGTCTTTCGCCTCTCTCTTTCTCTCTCCTGTGTTATAATGTTAGGCGACTGGGCAATAGCAGCACCCTTTTCCAATGCAAGGGCATGGGATGATGGGAATTTTCAAACATGGCCAGGTCTGTTGTCTATTGATTTTTATGCGGAAGAGAGACATGTAAGCAAGATATGTCTTATCAGTGTTCATTGGTAAGCCCTAGCTCCTCTGCTGAGGCAAGTGTCAGTTCATCAGCATGCACCTCATGGTGGCCTGCACTGCAATCATCAAGTGCAATGCAAAGATCAGGAGGGTAGAAAAAGTGAATCCATTTGTCAACTTCACTAGCATGTGGTGGAGAGAGTCGAGAAGGAAGGGAAATTATATATATTATATATTGATGAATTTATCTATTGGTCATAATTGAATTGTAATATATATATAATTAATATATAGAGATAGTATTATTAAAATATTTTTAATAATGACTTATAAAATATATTTTAGCAGGCTAAATTCTTGTTAAATCCACTGCATATTATCTCTGAAATTGAAAACTTGCACATGTAGAATCAACAGGGCCTTTACTCCAAGTGTTCATCATTTACTTGAAAACAGTTAAAAATATGCAAAAGTGGGTTGCCAAAAAAAAAAACACGAAGGAATGGGAGTTGGTGCGGAACTTTATGATTTAGCTGTGCCAGTTGAAGTAATTACCAGTGGGAAGGAAACAGTCGAAGGCTTCATGAGAAAGCGAGCGAAGTAGTAGTGTTTGTGTGTGCTGGTTGGGGGTACGATGAGGCCTTGACCTATCCATGATTCCTTTCTTCGGTTGTCTGTGTGGATAGACAACTCTTCGCAGTGCAGTCTCATGCACCGCGTGATGCTTAGCTAACAGCTAGGGGGGGTCTTTTGCTAGCTCTGCTACGTACTACGAATGAAATTAATGCAAACAATTGACCACTCTCATTCTTGTTGGAATGCGGAATTCAGTGGCTTCATGGGCAGACAATTTGGTGCCAGTGTATATTTTATTACAGACTAGTGTTTGGTTGTTTATTTTGGCTAATGATTGGGAGTATTGGTTATTAAGTACTTATTGTCATCATCGATTCAATGAATAAATATCATGGGATATAATTAATAATCGGTTTTGGAAACGTCTATTGTCAAAGTCACTGAATAGGTAAGTCGCCAATCCCTAAAATGAACTATATAATATACTTTATCTGTTAGATTATGGGTACTGGTGGATATTTTACCAGAGGTTTTTATCAATCTACCTTGTGTGATTCCTCTTGAATCATATACTCGGGGGTGGGTGCGGGACGGACGATTTCTAAATGGACTCCTCATTCATTAGATGGAGAAAATCTCCAAAATTTTATGATCCCCTGCCGAACCTATTCCAATAGCTCGGACTCGGATCATGAGGACTGCATGGGCTAGCTTATTGAAATTGGACTGATCAATTGGAGCGAACTGAACAACACAAATATATCTTACTGATGCGGTGAATAAAGTAGATCCTAAGTTGGGTAAAAGTCTAGGAAATCGATTGATATCACAATCAAAGTAAAAAAAAAAAAAAGTCAACAATTAGGGATAGCTCAAACGATCGTACCGATCGAGAGGTCATCCAACCGTACCCTTGGGTCGGTCGGATGTCGAACCCCTCAATATTGATAAAACTAAGACGAATCAGTGTCATCCAAAGCAAGGTTCATTTCATCACTTGGGACTAGCACAGTTAACTATTTAGGTCGAGTAATCAAACCGATCGGACCTATGATCCGATCGGACAAACTGGATACTTTGTCCTACCAAACTCTGATACCAAACAGAGAGGTCGAGTGAAGGACGGGTCCCTGGCAACATTCCTCAAATCTGACCAGGTTACTCTTGTAAGCGACAAATAATCAGACTACATGAGAGGCTCGGTCAGTTGGCCAACTACGCATATTAAAGGCCTCTCAACCCAACGGGCTCACATTCCTTTTTGATGTTTTGTACTATGTATGACAAAGAATATTCTATATGCAAGTTGTATATTTGAAGCTTCCACCCTGCCAAATGCAGGGATTATGGATCCATTTTGAGAAATGTGTCAGAGCATCTTTATGGTTTGCCTTTTATTGGAAACACTTTGAGATTCGTGCACAGACAAATAGTAACACTATAAAAGGGGATCAATATCTACATGCATAGGTACACGATGTGACGCTATACAATTTTACACACTCATAGCCACTATTCATCCTACTATTCATTTATTGTTCATCACTTTCAACTGGATCACTGACTTAAGCATCGAAGTGTCTGCACCGGGGACCTCCTCCCTGACCCGGTTGTTAATGCCCCTTTGGACATGCAGGATCTTTCGGAGTCATCTTTTCTGGCTTGGAGTCTTCGCACAGTTAACACCAGAGCCACCTACCAGCTCACTATCTCCACCGATTTAAAACAAGATCATATTTGGTTTCATATGTGGGAACTCTACCTGCATCTGAAATGTGAAGATGGACGAGATTGGATGACTCACTATAATAACTTTGTCACAATAAGACTTGGAATTGCTCATAGCCGCTCGAGTGGCTAGATTGGTGCAACAATAATAAGCAACGACTGTGTCCTCTTCCTAATGACCCAACTGTATCTGTGGCTGGTCCTCAAGCCGAGAGCGGGACTCGAGTGGAGGGCCCGACTAGTTTCCAGCGGATCCATCCTCCCCCGGTCACCTTCCCACAATCACCAGTGCATTCGACCTACCTCCCACCCCGTGCCCCATCGCCGATCACATATCATCGGGTGCTATTCCGCACACCTCTTGATGATATGGGCTAAGCGGCAAGGCCCCAGGAATCGTCTTCTGAAGATGTGCATGTCCGTGACCTGGGGAAAGGTAAAGCTCTGATGGCTAGTGGCTCTCCCGAGTGAGCGAACATGTCATTCTCCTAAGAAATCTTAGAAGATAAATTGTCGATTCATTTCCAACCCCTATCGATCAGAGAATATGGAGTAATGACCGACCCAAAGGACCACCTGCTCAAATTCAAAATATAGCTATCCTTCATCAATACACGGATAGAGTCACGTGCTGAATGTTCCTCACCGCCCTTTCTAGCTCGGTACAGAAATGGTTCAATCAGCTCTCGACCGAGTCCATCTGTTGCTTCAAGGATTTCCGCGAGTCATTCTTTCATCACTTCTCCAGCAGCCTTCACTACCATAAGACGGCGCTGAGCTTGTTTTCCCTCAAACAAGAGACCAATGAGATGTTGAGGGTCTACATTAAAAAGTTTAATCAAGTGGGCATATGTTAGAGTGTATACTAAAAGCCAAGGTTTTGTAAACATTTATTTTAGAAATAAAAGAATCATATTGGTCAAGTTTCTACATTTATTTGTTACTTGTAGAATGTTCAATTAATTTATATTGTAGATAACATGGTGTGTGGTGTCACACACAGAAGATCATGTTATCGGTTCTTTATAA